>CAUYON010031432.1:0-14360 GCA_963573935.1 Arctocebus calabarensis
AGTTCATTTATTTTGGCACCATGTTTAGCTAGTGCTATGGAGGAGAAAAGAGCTTTATCTCGGGCGGCGCCTGTGGCTCAGCGAGTAGGGCGCCGACCCCATATACCGAGGGCTGCGGGTTCAAACCCGGCCCCGGCCGAACTGCATCAAAAATTAGCCGGGCGCTGTGGCGGGCACCTGTAGTCCCAGCTACTAGGGAGGCTGAGGCAAGAGAATCGCTTGAGCCCAAGAGCTGGAGGTTGCTGTGAGCTGTGATGCCACAGCACTCTACCGAGTGCGATAGAGTGAGACTCTGTCTCCACAAAAAAAAAAAAAAAAAAAGAGCTTTATCTCTTTTCATGGCTCTGATACCATAAAATGCTGAATCACAGTGCATCTGAGGGCTTCTCTCACTAGTAAATGATTAAAAGTTTGAGACTGGCGTGATTTCAGATTTCTGACAGATTTTAATTCCTTTGTTTTGATTTGGTATGCTCCTATAACTGGGGTTGGTGTAGGGAGAAGGTTGGGAAGGGGTGGGTGGGGGGCCTTATGAAATACAATATTTTTGCCAGCTATTCTTCCTGTTCACAGGAATTTGAGTACAGAATAGGGTGATCCATTACTTTAGACAACCTTACGATGTGTGTGTGATGTGTGTATACACATATATTTATGTATAATATCTATATATTTGTATGATATAGGCAGTTCCAAAAGTACTTTTGCTCAGCCGGGAGTGATGGTGCCAGCCCATAGTCCTAGCTACTTGGGAGGCTGAGGCAAGAGGATCCCCTGAGCCAGAGGTTTGAGGTTCCAGGGAGCTATTATTGTGCCACTACACTCCAGCCTGGGTAACAGAATAAGACCCTATCTCTTAAAAAAAATTCGTTTAATAATGCCTTCTGCCTTTAGTTTTCAATGTGCAGAGTACATTCAAGTTAAAATAATCTTCAGGTTTAGATGCTGATGCTAATGGTGCTTGCTATCAAGGTGACAGGACCACAGAACTGATGATTATTAGTACTCAGGAAAGAAAAAAATGGTGGGGTTTGGTTCACTGGATAATCTCTGAATTTCTTTTTTTTGAGACAGAGCCTCAAGGTGTCACCCTGGATGGAGTGCCGTGGCATCACAGCTCACAGCAGCCTCCAATTCCTGGGCTCAAGCAAGTCTCTTGCCTCCGCCTCCCAAGTAGCTGGTTCTACAGGTGCCCGCCACAATGCCCGGCCATTTTTTGGTTGCAGCCGTCATTGTTGTTTGGTGGCCCTGCCAGATCAGGTGTACGTGGCTGGTGCTTTAGAGTTGCCAAGCCAATCTCTAAATTTCTTACAGTGCCAAAGTAGATAATTCAGTGATGGGACAGTAGATTTGTGTGTGATGTTGTAGCCTCACCAGTAGCCTTTCAAATCCTGTCATGCCAAACTGTGCCATTAATCTATTTAATTATCAATTGTAGAGATTCAGTTTGTATATATCTTTGCAATAGTATAGTAAGCGGAGAAATTGACTAGGTAAGTTTAGCTATGTCACCGTTTGTGGGGGAAAAAATAGTGGTGAAGATACGTCGATTTCGACAGTATGAGATAGATGTATGTTTTTGTCCACATTCCCTGGCTCATAAATCCCATAGATCTTGTCATTTCTTCCTGGGACAGGCCATAAAAACTAAAAATGTCTTCACCTTTCTGTCTTGGCACTTGCTGCAAAGAAATTCCCTGACCTACCTTGTCTGATTGTAGGTCATGAGGCCCCCACGAAGGAAGTGGAGGAAGGAATGCTACAGAGGGAGGTGTGAAGAATCTAGACAGACAGGTCTTGCAGGTTTCCCCACTCAGTCTTTAGTTTCAGATCATACCCTTTTTGTGATACATGTATACATGTGGAATGATTATATAAAGCTAATTAACATATCTATCTCCTTCCATACATTTTTTGTAGTGAGAACATTTTAAATATATTCTTTTAGACTGTGGTCCCTGTGTTTCCATAGATCTTGAATCTCATCTTCCTGTCTCACTGAAACTTCCTTTCAGCCATAGCTCCTCATCCTTCCCTTGTCCCCAGCCTCTGATAACCACCATTCTACTCTGTTTCAGCTTTTGTTAGATTCCCATAGATAAGTGACATCATGTGGTATTTGTCTTTCTTTGCCTGGTTTATTTCACTTAGCATAATGTCCTCCAGGTTGATCTGTTTTGTCATAAATGACAGAATTCCCTTCCTTTTAATGGCTGAATAGTATTCCATTGTGATATATATGTATACACACACACACATATCGCATTTTCTTTTTTTTTTTTTTTTTTTTTGTATAGACAAAGTCACACTTTATCACCCTTGGTAGAGTGTGGTGGAGTCACAGTTCACAGCAACCTCCAACACCTGGGCTTAGGCAATTCTCCTGCCTCCGCCTCCCAAGTAGCTGGGACTACAAGCGCCTGCCACAACGCCTGGCTATTTTTTGATGCAGCTCGGCCGAGGCCAGGTTTGAACCTGCCACCCTGGGTATATGGGGCCAGCGCCCTACTCACTGAGCCACAGGCGCTGCCCCAATATCACATTTTCTTTATCGTCAACTAATGGACACTTACCTTGAATGCTTCACTGAACACGGTGTGAAGAGCGTAGATAATTTCTTTGATACACTGATTTCAATTTTGGTTTGTTTTTGTTTTTTAGAAATGAGGCCTAAATGTGTTGCCCATTTAAGACTGGAGTGGTGCCATGATGTGATCATAGCTCATTGCAACCTCGACCTGCCAGTCTCCCACCATGACCTCCCAGAGTCCTGGGATTACAGGCATATGAGTCATGGTACCCAGCTTGATTTCAGTTCTTTTGGATATATACCCAGAGCTGGGATTGCTGGGTCCTGTGATAATTCTGTTTTTAGTTTTTTTGAGGAATAGCCACACTGTTCTCTATAATGGCTATGCTGATTTACATTTCTATGAACAGTATGCAAGTGTTCCCTTTTCTTAACATTCTTGACAATGCTTGTTATCTTTTGTCTTTTGGTAATAGCTGTTCAAACAGGTATGATGTGATATTGTGATTTTATTTTGTTTTTTAATTTAATTTTTTATTTTTGTTTGAGTCAGAGTCTCACTCTGTTGCCCTGAGTAAAGTGTTGTGATCTCACAGTCCACAGTAACCTCAACCTCCTGGGTTTGAGTAATCCTCTTGCCTCAGCCTCTCAAGTAGCTGAGACTACAGGTGCCCGCCACAAAACCAGGCTAATTTTTCTATTTTTTTTCATAGAGGCAGGGTCTCTATCTTGTTCAGACTGGTCTCAAACTCCTTGAGCTCAGGCAAGCTACCCACTTCACCTTAGCCTCCCAGAGTACTGGTATTATAGGCGTGAGCCATTACCCCTGGCTTCTCATTGTGGTTTTAATTTGCATTTCTCAAACAGAAATATTGACTAAGGATTTGGTTTTATAAGCTTAGAGCTGTAAGGAGCAGGAGTTCAGGCTGAGATGTAAATTTGGGACCCTTTCAACATGATGGTGTATAGAGAGACAAGACCTAGGATAGTTCACTCTGACTGCACACCAGTCTCTAAAGAAACTCTTCAAAAATATCAGTGTCTGGTCCTACTCTTTCTGAGGTCCTGATTGAAGATCTAAGGTAGGGTTAAGGTATTGTATTTCTTAATACAATAGTCTAAAGTGATTGTATTATTGAACATTCAGCTTGTTTAAACTTTTTTTTTTTCTTTTTGTAGAGACAGAGTCTCACTTTATCACCCTCTGTAGAGTACCGTGGCATCACAGCTCACAGCAACCTCCAACTCCTGGGCTTAGGCGATTTTCCTGCCTCAGCCTCCTGAGTAGCTGGGATTACAGGTGCAGCTTGTTTAAACTTTTTAACATTGTAAACAGTGCTTCTACAAAGAGCCTTACAGTCTTTTTTTGTACATTTTTAGTTGCTTTCATAGCATATATTTCTAGAATATTGCTAATATTTTTATTATTTTTATTATGAGTCAATTTCACACATAAGGAACACATGATTTTGTTCTGGCATGTAGTTCTTAAAGTATTTGTTTATTTTCTTTTTTTGAGACAGAGTCTCATTATATCACTCTGGGTAGAGTGTCGTGGCATCCCAGCTCACAACAACCTCAAACTCTTGGGCTTAAGTAATTCTCTTGCCTCAGCCTCTCAAGTAGCTGGGACTAGAGATGCCTGCCACAGTGCCTGGCAATTTTTTTTTTTTTTGTAGTTGTCATTGTTGTTTGGTAGGGCCAGGCTGGATTCGAACCTGCCAGCTCTAGTGTATGTGGCTGGTGCCCTAGTCGCTGAGCTACAGGCGCTAAGCCCTTAAAGCATTGTTTCTCACCCTTCTTAATGCCGCAAAGTATTTTCATTGTTAGGAAGGATTTGTGATCCACAGGTTGAGAACCGCTGCCTTCAAGTCAGACTGAATTTACTTAATAACGTTTCCATGCCTTAAGCATTAAATCAATCATCCAGAATCTGCAGTGCCATTTTACATGCCAAGTCTTTCTCCTAGATGTAACACTAAGTGGTTTCAACATTGTTTATTCAAGTAATAAAAAGAAGAGATGATAGCTAAGAAAGAGAAAAGACCAGAATACAGAAAGCTCATTCAATTCTGATTTAGTCATCAAGGTGGTCACATTCTGGGGTTCAGTTTAATTTTATTAGGTACTTTCTTCTTAATTAATTTCATCAGCTTGAAACAAATCACAGTATTAAAGACACATACAATAAAATGTTGGCAGATCCATGATCACGGAGACCAATTAGAAGTTCAGTTGCAGAGGGCCAGGAGAGACAGATAAAAATAGCTTGAAGTAGGATGGCAACAGAAAAAAGGGTGAGAAGTGGATGGATTTGGACTATATTTTGTAAGTAAAATCTAGAGATGAGATTAACCTGATCCTTGTTGCTGTTTCCACATATTTTTCCTGCCCATATTCTTCAAAGCATAAAGCTTTTACTTTCAAGTCATCAGACTATATCACCTACTACCCCTCATTGCACTATTTATTTTTCTTATTCAATAAAGATTTATTTACTCTGTATGTTTGGATACTGTTACAACACTTGGGAGATATTACTGAATAAAACAAAGGTGACCATCCTACGGAGCTTATATTCCTGCAGTAGACATAGACGATAAACATTTATAAGTAAGTAAATTACACATAAATAAGTTAATTACACTTTGTTAGAAAGTGACAATTCCCAGGGACCAAGAATAGAGAATATAAACCCTAATTGTTCATTCTTTATTTTTTGATTTAATTCAAGGAATGTTTATTTAGTCCCTGCTATGTATCAGACACTGACACTAAACATTACAGATGCAAGGAAAAGGAAAGAATTTGGAGTTTCTTAGGGGAAGACAAAGAAATACAGAGTGTTCATTGTGATACAATATAAATGTGATGTAACAAGTCACTTCCATGATAGTATTCTGAAAGCAAAGACGTATTTGTACATGACCTTTCAAAGTCCCTGTGAACCTTTAATCTTTTAGGTAAATGTAATACATAGTAATTGCTTTTTTTATTTTTTTTATTTTTTTGAGACAGAGCCTCAAGCTGTCACTCTGGGTAGAGTGCTGTGGCATCACAGCTTACAGCAACCTCCAATTCCTGGGCTCAAGCGAGTCTCCTGCCTCCGCCTTCCAAGTAGCTGGGACTACAGGCGCCCGCCACAATGCCTGGCCATTTTTTGGTTGCAGCCGTCATTGTTCTTTGGCGGGCCCGGGCTGGATTCGAATCCACCAGTTCAGGTGTACATGGCTGGCGCCTTAGCCTGTTGAGCCACAGGCACCGAGCCATAGTAATTGCTTAATAAGAGTTTAATGGAATTAAGTTGAATGTGTGGTTCAGGATGTTTCTTTTTTTTTTTTTTTGAGACAGAGCCTCAAGCTGTCACCTTGGGTAGATTGCTGTGGCATCACAGCTCACAGCAACCTCCAACTCCTGGGCTCAAGAGATTCTCCTGCCTCCACCTCCCAAATAGCTGGGACTACAGGCACCTGCTGTGTCGCCCGGCTATTTTTTTTTTTTGGTTGTAGCTATCATTGTTTGGCAGGTCCTGGTTGGATTCAAAACCACCAGCTCAGGTGTATGTGGCCGGCGCCTTAGCTGCTTGAGCCACAGTGGCCGAGCAGGTTCAGGGTGTTTCTGAAGTGCAGATGTTATCATTTAGTTGTATAAAGGATATTTTCTCAGCATGCCAGTTCTTGATACTCTTTTTTTTTAATGAGAGATGAGGTCTTGCTCTGTTACCCCAGGCTGCTAGAGTGCTACTTTGCCATCATAGCTCTCTGTAACCCAAACTCCTGGGCTCAAGTGATCCTTCTGCCTGAGGTTCCCAAGTGCATACCACCATACCCTGCTAATTTTTCTGTTTTTTTTTTTTGTGGAGATGGGTCTTGCTATTTCCCAGACTGTTGTCTTAACTCCTGGCCTTAAGCAGTCCTCCCACAGTGGCCTTCCAAAAGTGCTAGGATGACAGGTGTGAGCCACTGCACCCAGGCAGAGCACTTTGTGCATGATTAATTCTGATATCTTCTGCAAAATTTTTTCTTAGTTTTTTAATAGGAGTGATAACTTTTTTTTTTTTGAGACAGAGCCTCAAGCTGTCACCCTGGGTAGAGTGCTGTGGCATCACAGCTCACAGCAACCTCCAAATCCTGGGCTCAAGTGAGTCTCCTGCCTCTGCCTCCCAAGTAGCTGGGACTACAGGCACCCACCACAACACCCGGCCATTTTTTGGTTGCAGCCTTCATTGTTGTTTGGCGGCCCGGGCTGGATTCAAACCCACCAGCTCAGGTGTATGTGGCTGGCGCCTTAGCCACTTGAGCCACAGGTGCCAAGCCAGGAGTGATAACTTTTTAAATGATTGGTATGAAAGACACCTTATATATTACTAACATGACAATATTTTCTCCCAGTAACTTGTCTTTCAGCTATAATTATTGTATAGATATTTTATATTTTTTCCAAACCATATCTTTTAATATACTTTTAGCAGGAAATGATTTCCTAGTCTGGCAACTGAGTTCTGTCATTGCTTCATTTTGTGTTATTTGATATACAGAGGCATTAAGAACTTGAGCAAATCAATAAAAGGTTAATTAACCCCGTTAAAAAATTGGGCAAGAGACATGAACAGAAACTTTTCTCATGAGGACAGAAGAATGGCCAACAAGTTCATGAAAAAAATGCTCATCTCCCTTAATTATCAGAGAAATGAAAATCAAAAACACTCTGAGATATCACATAATCCTAGTGATAGTGGCCCACATTACATAGTCCCAAAGCAACAGATACTGGTGTGGGTACACTCCTGCCATCTTGGGACTGTAAACTAGTCCAGCCTCTGTGGAAAGAATTATGAAGATTCCTCAAAGAGATAAAGGTTGACCTACCATTTGACCCTGCAATCCCATTACTAGGTATCTGTGCAAAAGAAAAAAATCATTTTACAATAAGGCTGTTTGCACTCAAATGTTTATAGCAGCTCAATTCACAATTGAAGGATGTGGAAATAACTCAGGTGTCCTTAGACACATGAACGGACTAATAAACTGTGGCATATGTATATCCTAGAATATTATTTGGCCATAGACAGATGGAGATCTCATATCTTTTGTAATAACAGCCTCGGCAGAGTATCGCAAGAATGGAAAAATAACCATCACATGCACTCAGTACTTAATTAGTATCAGTAGATTAATACATGCTCATGTGAGAGAAAAACTCAAACATTGAAGGAAGGGGAAGGAGGTGAAGGGGCTGGGTCAGTTCTCACCCAGTGGGTACATTGGGCTAGAGTGCACATTGGGTGAAAGGCACCAGCACAACCCAAACTTTAACCTTACAAAAGCAAACTATGTGACCTAATCATATATCCCCACATTAGTATAAAAATAAATACATTTAAAAAGATGATGTCTAGATTTTTTTTTTTTTTGAGACAGAGCCTCAAGCTGTCCCCGTGGATAGAGTGCTGTGCCATCACAGCTCACAGCAACCTCCAATTCCTGGGCTCAAGCAAGTCTCCTGCCTCCACCTCCCAAGTAATTGAGATTACAGGTGCCCGCCACAACGCCCGGCCATTTTATGGTTGCAACCGCCATTGTTGTTTGGCGGTTCCAGGCTGGATTCTGGATTCGAACCCGCCAGCTCAGGTGTACGTGGCTAGTGCCTTAGCCCGTTGAGCCACAGGCCCCGAGCCGATGTCTAGATTTTTGACTTGAGGTACTGAGCTGGTGGTGGAGTCATTTACAGAGATGGGAAAGACGGATTTGGTGGGCTACGTAAATCGAGAATTCTATTTTGGCAGAGTTAAGTTTAAAATGCCAATATCTAAGTAGAGATGTAGATTAAATAATTGGACCTAATTGCTTGAAATTTGGGGAGGAGGTCGGATGGGAGTGGATTTTGCAGTATGGACTCTCTGGTGGCTTTCAAAGTCTGGGGATTGGTGGGAGCCACCCTCCTCTGGAGGGAAAAGGGCCACGATCTGAGAAGGCTGCTGGTTTCATTCGAACAAGATGGCAGAAGGAATGTTCAAGAAGTTTGCAGGTAGGAGATTTTAAAGGACAATGAATTCTAGAGAGCACGGAAGGTGAATTTCACAGGAACTTTGAATTTCTGCAAGTAGCAGCTAATATTGTTTCGAAACTGTCAAATCTAGTGTCTAGCTGCACAAACCTTAAAGGTGATTTATTACAGAACTTTAATTATGCTAAAATATATCAGATATTTTTCCAATTGTAGCTTAATCAAGAGGCCACATGCTTTCTAAATTTCTGGATCTGAAGAATTTAGCAGTTTCTCTCTCTCTCTCTCTCCCTCCCACCCTTCCCTGCTTTCATCGTTCCCTCCGTACTTTCCTTTCTTTCCTTTTTAATTTGAGACAAAGTCTTACTCTCTTGCCCAGACTACAGTGCTGTGGCATCAGCCTAGCTCACAGCAACCTCAAACTCCTGGGCTCAGGTGATTCTCCTGCCTCAGTCTCCCAAGTAGCTGGGACTATAGGCATCTGCCACAATTCCTGGCTAATTCTTCTATTATTAGTAGAGACAGAGTCTCACTCTTCTTTAGGCTGGTCTTGAATTCCTGAGCTCAAGGGATCCTTCCACGTCAGCCTTCCAGAATAGGATTACAGGTGTGAATCACTGTGCCTGGCCTGATTTAGCAGTATTTTAAAATTTAAATTTATTATGTATTTTTTCTTTTTGAATTATTTTTTAATTTCAGATCAATATGGGATGCAAACCATTAGATTATATAATTTATGCATGAAAGGTGAAAGTCCAAGTTGTAACTGTGTCCTATACCCAGTGAGTGTGCCATATATACATGCATTGTACCCACTGGGTGGGAAGCTACTGAGCTCCCTCTGCCTCCCTCTTCTCTCTTTTTTTTTTTTTGAGACAGTCTCAAGCTGTCACACTGGATAGAGTACCATGGCATCATAGCTCACAACAACCTCCAACTCTTGGACTCAAGTGATCCTCTTGCTTCAGTTTTTTTATTTTTAGTAGAGATGAGGTCTCGCTCTAGCTTAGGCAGGTCTCGAACTCATGAGCTCAAGCAATCCACCTGTCTTGGCCTCCCAGAGTGCTAGGATTACAGGCATGGCCAATTGTACCTGGTCCCCCTTCCCCTTCTTGAATTAAATTCAGTTGAGATTTTCTCTTGTGTGGGTCTGTGATTGTTAATCTCCTAGTTTCAAATTGGTATTGAGTATATGTGATGCTCATCTTTCCAGTCTTGTGGTATTTTACTTAGGAAAATATTCTCCAAATACATCCAGGTTATTATAAAGGATGCTAAATCTCCATCTTTTTTATGGCTGAATAATATTCCATGGAATACATAGGCCACTGTTTGTTAATCCATTCATGTGTTGACGGGCAATGGGTTCTTTCCACGTCTTTGCAGTTGTGAACTGAGCTGCTATGAACATTCTGGGGCAAATGTCCTTGTGGTAAAATGTCTTCTTTTTTGAGACAGAGCCTCAAGCTGTTGCCTTGGGTAGAGAGCCATGGCATCACAGCTCACAGCAACCTCAAACTCTTGGGCTTAAGCAATTCTCTTGCCTCAGTCTCTCATGTAGCTGCGACTACAGGCACCTGCCACAATGCCTGGCTATTTTTTTTGTTGCAGTTGTCATTGTTTTAGCTGGCCTGGGCCAGGTTCGAACTTGCCAGCCCCGGTGTATGTGGCCGGTGTCCTGCCCACTGAGCTACAGGTGCCACCTGTAAAATGTCTTTTTTTCATTTGGGTAAATGCTTAACAGTGAAATTGCAGGGTCAAATGGAAGGTCTACTTTTAACTCTTTGAGAAATCTCCATACTTCTTTCCATAGAGGCTGAACTAGTTTGCAGTCCCACCAACAGTGTATCAATATGCCCCTCTCTCTGTACTAACATATATGTTGCTTTGGGACCTTGTGATTTGGGCCACGGGGTTAGGTGATAGCTCAGAGTGTTTTTTTGTTTGTTTTGTTTTTTGAGACAGAGTCTCAATCTGTCACCCTGGGTAGAATGCAGTGGCATCACAGCTCACAGCAACCTCCAACTCCTGGGCTCAAGCGAGTCTCCTGCCTCTGCCTCCCAAGTTGCTGGGACTACAGGCACCTGCCACAATGCCCGGCCATTTTTTGGTTGCAGCCATCATTGTTGTTTGGTGGGCCTGGGCTAGATTTGAACCCACTAGCTCAGGTGTACGTGGCTGGCGACTTAGCTGCTTGAGCCATAGGCACCAAGCCTCAGAGTGGTTTTGATTTTCATTTCTCTACAATTAGGGATGATGAGCATTTTTTCAGGGGTGTGCTTGCTCTTTTCTTGTTGATACAGTTGAGATTCTGGTGATTGGCTTTTTGTTGGATTCTTGCAAATATTTTCTCCCATTCTGAAGGCTGTCTTTTTGCTTTGCTATGGTGCATCGTGGAAGCAATTTCTTAAATAAAAAAAGGAAATGTGGAAACAGAAGACCTTGATTTAATCTGCCTTACAAAAATGTTGCTAAATAACATTCAGAGTCAACTTATTTTTCATAGTTTTATCACAACTCGAATATTTTTTAGACCTATGAATGTATGAATGTAGTCCTCTTGCCTATAAGAAAATTAAGATTTTTTTTGTTTG
Organism: Arctocebus calabarensis; assembly: GCA_963573935.1. Lineage (NCBI taxonomy): Eukaryota > Metazoa > Chordata > Mammalia > Primates > Lorisidae > Arctocebus > Arctocebus calabarensis. The sequence goes on from CAUYON010031432.1 coordinate 11,131, forward strand.
TTTGTTTGTTTGCAGTTTTCGGCCAGGGCTACATTTGAACCCGCCATATGGGGCCGGCGCCCTACTCCTTTGAGCCACAGGCATCACCCAGAAAAATTAAGATTTTTTTTTTAAAGTTATTTTTATTGGCTCAGCGCTTGTAGCACAGTGGTTATGGCGCTAGCCACATATACCAAGGGTGGCAGGTTCAAGCCCAGCCCGGGCCAGCTAAACAACTGCCACAGAAAAATAACCGGCCATTGTAGCAGATGCCTGTAGTCCCAGCTACTTGGGAGGCTGAGGCAAGAGAATTGCTTAAGCCCAAGAATTGGAGGTTGCTGTGAGCTGTGATACTCTGGTACTCCTCCAAGGGTGACATAGTGAGATTCTATCTCAAAAAAAAAAAAGTTATTTTTATTGATACATTTATTTGATTCAAAAGGCTATGTACAATATAAAAATTATGCAAAATCTTGCTCCTACCCCATCTTCACCCATTCACCTCACCCTAACCCCTATATTTCTTATTTATCCTTCTATTGTTCTTCTTCACAAGTTCAAGTAAATAAAAGTTATATTTATATGAAAAGTAGCATCTTATATATGCTGCTCTGTGCTGGCTTTGTTCACTTAATGAATCTTGAAAATCTTTCACATCGGCTCAGCACCTGTAGTTTAAGCAGCTAAGGTGCCAGTGGCATACACCAGAGCTGGTGGGTTCGAATCCAGTCTAGGCCTGCTAAACAACAATGACAACTACAATCAAAAATAGCCAGGCGTTGTGGTAGGCACCTGTAGTCCCAGCTGCTTAGGAGGCTGAGGCAAAAGAATTGCTTACACCCAAGAGTTGGAGGTTGCTCTGAGCTGTAACGCCATGGTGCTGTACCCAGGGCAACAGCTTGAGAATCTGTCTTAAAAAAAAAAAAAGAAAGAAAATCTTTCATATCAACACATAGAGATTTTTCTCATTCTTTATTTTGTTGTTAATTTTTTATAGCAATAAACATTGTAAAGATATACCATGATTTATTTAATTGGGTTTTTTATTGATAGACACTTAGCTTGTTATCTGATAATTAAGGTATGTATGTCAGAGAGGAAAATGTCTTAGAAGTTGTTCTTTATCTCCCAACTTTTAGAAAATAGGGTCTAATTCTTTAGGGCATTCTCCAGAGCCTGAATCAAGTTCTGAATTTATTTTTGATAGTTTTATTTTTAACGGCAGTCACTTTAATTAAAAAAAATTTCAGATTTTTTAGAACAGAAGGAATTAATTTCAACAAGTCCTAGATTTAAAGAGGTCCCAGGGACTATGTGAAGCCAGGCAGTGTCAGCATCAGCATTTGCCATCTGAGCAAGAATTCACTAGCTTTCTTATATGATTCAGGGAAAGACGCCTGGAAAGTGTGAGAACAGTAGCTTTGCATTACAGTTTCTAGGTCAAAGTAATGGAGACATTACTGCAGCTGTGGTTTACCTGTGAACTTGCCTGGTAGATTTCCCTACCAAAGAACAAACTGCTCAGGTCTAACTGGAAAAATACCTACCAGAATCCATTAAGACTAATTGGCTTTGGCAAGGAAGCTGTTTTTTCCTGTAAAACAAAGAACGGTAAAATACTCTTTGGAGAAATTGTCACACACTGAAATGATGATAGTTGTAGTTTAAATCTGTCCATCTTTGGAAAGAAGATCCTATTCTGAAATTTTCTTTTAGCAAGCTAAAAGTAAGCCATTTTAATATTCTTTTCTTGCCAGATTAGTGTGCTGACTTTTTAAAAAGAGTTAGGAATGAATATCTAGAAAGCCTTTTCTAGAAAACCATCATTTAATGGTGGTGTTAAGTGAAGTGCCATGCTTTAAACTTCTGCAAGATTTTTTTTTTATTATTGTTTGGGATTCATTGAGGGTACAAAGAATTAGATTGCACTGAATATATTTGTTAGATAAAGTCCTCTTATAATTGTGTCCTGCCCCAAAGAGGTGTGCCATACACTGTGACCCCCATCCCCTGTTGTGCGATACGGTGTCGCAGAGGATATACTCTGCAACTGAAATGTCTTAATAAGAAGGGAGACTGCAGCTCACTCCGGCATACAAAACCTCAGGTTATTTCTTACAAGCTTATATACTCTTAATAACACTAAGTTCTGCACATACACTTGATAATAATAAGCCAGTTGGCGGCAAATGGTCTATAAGATAAGAGTACAAAGAAACCATGCAAAGCAGCCACAAAAACTTATTCAGCCATTCATCTGTAAACAGCAGGTGCAACCTTTAACTGAGATGGGCATTAACTTATCTAATTCTCCACTCTCAAGGCCTCTTCCAGGACATTCCAGAGACAGCCAGACTCTGCTTGCAAAGTCTGCCTCGTGTATAACTAGCTTGCTAATCAGTTTGGAGGGTCTTAAAGGAACATCCCTTCATGTGGACTCAGAAAGCTTCTTTAAAGGTTACATTGAGGTTACAATCCCCACTCAATCCCCCTCCTCTGGAGCCTCTCCTCTGTCCTTCATTCCCCTACCCCCCCATCTTCATATTAGAATTAAGTATATTGGATTCTTGCTTCTCCATTCTTGTGATGCTTTACTAAGAATAATGTGTTCTACCTCCATCCAAGCTAATACAAAGATGTAAAGTCTTCATCTTTTTTAATGGCTGAATAGTATTCCATGGTATACATATACCACAACTTATTAATTCATTCCTGGGTTGGTGGGCATTTAGGCTGTTTCTACATTTTGGTGATTGTAAATTGAGCTGCAATAAACAGCCTTATGCAAGTGTCCTTATAATAAAAGGATTTTTTTCCTTCTGGGTAGATGCCCAGTAATGGGATTGCAGAATCAAATGGGAGGTCTAGCCTGAGTTCTTTGAGGGTTCTCCATACTTCCTTCCAAAAAGGTTGTATTAGTTTGCAGTCCCACCAGCAGTGTAAAAGTGTTCCCTTCTCTCCACATCCACGCCAGCATCTGCAGTTTGAGACTTTGTGATGTGGGCCATTCTCACTGGAGTTTGGTGACATCTCAGGGTAGTTCTGATTTGCATTTCTCTGATGATTAGGGATAATGATCATTTTTTCATATGTTTGTTAGCCATTTTTCTTCTTTTTTTTTTTTTTGTAGAGACAGAGTCTCACTTTATCACCCTTGGTAGAGTGCCGTGGCGTCACACTGCTCACAGCAACCTCCAGCTCTTGGGCTCAAGCGATTCTCTTGCCTCAGCCTCCCGAGTAGCTGGGACTAC
>CAUYON010031433.1:0-44501 GCA_963573935.1 Arctocebus calabarensis
TGGCCTGGGTGAATTTTTTATGAGGAGGACTCCCCAGGCAATTGAAGCAGTATCAAAAATACACTGCTGGGACCTGATCAAACTAAAAAGCTTCTGCACTGCTAAGAACACAGTAAGTGTAGCAGGCAGACAGCCCTCAGATTGGGAGAAAATATTTGCAGGTAATGCCTCTGACAAAGGTTTAATCACCAAAATACACAGGTTTAATCACCAGAACTCGAACGTATTAGCAAGAAAAGAACAAGTGATCCCATCTCAGGGTGGGAAAAGGACTTGAAGACAAACTTCTCTAAAGAAGACAGGCACATGGCCTAAAAGCACATGAAAAAAATGCTCATCATCCTTAATCATCAGAGAAATGCAAATCAAAACTACCTTGAGATATCATCTAACTCCAGTAAGATTTCCCCACATAACAAAATCCCAAAACCAGAGATGCTGGCGTGGATGTGGAGAAAAGGGAACACTTCTACATTGCTGGTGGGAATGCAAACTCATACATTCCTTTTGGAAGGATGTTTAGAGAATACTTAGAGATCTAAAAATAGATCTGCCATCTGATCCTATAATTCCTTTACTAGGTATATAGCCAGAAGACCAAAAATCACATCACAATTAAGATATATGTACCAGAATGTTTATTGCAGCCCAATTCATAATTGCTAAGTTGTGGAAGAAGCCCAAGTGCCCATCGACCCACGAATGGGTTAATAAATTGTGGTACATGTATAGCATGGAATACTATGCAGTCTTGAAGAAAGATGGAGACTTTACCTCTTTCATGTTTACATGGATGGAGCTGGAACATATTCTTCTTAGCAAAGTATCTCAAGAATGGAAGAAAAAGTATCCAATGTACTCAGCCCTACTATGAAGCTGATCTATAGCTTTCATATGAAGGCTAAAAATCAGTTATAGCACAAGAAATGGGGAAAGGGGCAAGGGAGGGGAGAGGCGGGGAGAGGATGGGTAGAGGGAGGGTGATTGGTGGGATCACATTTTCGGTGCATCGTACAAGAGTACAAGTGAAAATTACTAAATTTAGAATATAAATGTCTTCATATAGTGATTAAAAGGCTCTGAAGGATATGCTAAATAGTTCAATGAAAATATTTCAGATTGTATATAAGGTCAGCACATTGTGCCCCATGATTGCACCAATGTACTCAATTATGATTTAATAAAAATTAAAAAAAAATAAACACTGTGTAAGAAAACTAAAAAAAAAAAGCAACTTCCACAGACACAAATGGTTTTCATCAAGTGTATGTTTACACAATGAATAAGTACTTAAAAATATGCAAATAAAACACTACCCTAAATGCTTATCTTGCCATCGATACCATTCAATTTTTAGGCAAAGCAATTCTTGCTACTGAAAACATTTCTTTTTTATTACTATTCCTATTAAATCACAGCTGTGAAAATTAGTGCACTGAAGGGGCACAATGTGCTTGTTTCATATGCAATCTGAACTATTTTCATCAAATTGATTAACATAGCCTTCATGGCATTTATTTAGTTATTGTATGGAGACATTTGTATTCTGCATCTAGTAAGTTTCACCTGTACCCTTCAAACCGTAGGTGTGGCCCCACCAATTATCCTCCCTCCACCCCAACCTCGCCCCTCCTCTACCCTTCTTTGCCCCTTTCCCCATATTCTTGTGCTATAGTTGGGTTATAGCCTTCATGTGAAAGCTATATATTAGCTTCATAGAAGGGCTGAGTACATTGGATACATTTTCTTCCATTCTGGAGATACTTTACTAAGAAGAATACGTTCCAGCTCCATCCATGTAAACATGAAAGAGGTAAAGTCTCCATCTTTCTTTAAGGCTGTGTAAAATTCCATGGTATACATGTACCACAATTTATTAATCCATTCGTGGGTCAATGGGCACTTGGGCTTCTTCCATGACTTAGCATTTATGAATTGGGCTGCAATGAACATTCTAGTACAAATGTCTTTGTTATAATGTGATTTTTTTTTTCTTCAGGGTATGAGAGACCATTGGCTGGTTCAGTTTGGGTCAGATGTCTACTTATGGAATAATCCGCTATTTCCAAGGTATTATGGTCATATAAAGACACGGCCTCTCATCCCAGGCCTGTGTTTATGGCTGTTCCCATTTTGTGCTCAGGAGTTATCCTTGAAGTATCTACTACAGGAAAACTAAGAGTGTTACAGATTGCCTTGAAGATGGGAGTCCTTGTCAGAAGGAAGGTAGTCGGCAGTGAAACCAAGTTTGCTGATTTTCCACATTGTGATAAAGTGTGGTCTACCATCTTATTTGATTCCATTACATTGAAATTATTCTATTGGTCTGTCATTCTTGCTAGACTATGAACTCCTAGAGCCCCAGGGATATGACTTTTTGCCTTTATCCCCAGAACTGCATCTGACACAAAGGAGGATCTACCATGTGAGGGTTGACTGAAATGTGTCAGGTTTCTGTTTTAGGGACCTATCACATTAGATCGGTGCTTCTTATCCTGCGAGTTTCATAAGTTCATAAATGAATTAATGAATTAAATAATGAATGTACTGGCTGGCTTTGTATACAAGCCTGTGTGCTGGGAAAAGTATTGATTTCAAAAACATAATTCTTATCATATTATATCATGATTATGTACATTAATACATTTATGGGGTACAATGTGCTGATTTGATATACAATGTGGAACGCTTACATCAAACTGGTTAACATAACCGTCACCTCACTTATTGTGGTAAGACATTTATACTCACTCAAAAACATAATGGAATGCTTACCTCAAACTAGTTAACATAACCATCACCTCACTTAACTTATTTGTTGTGGTAAGACATTTATACTCACTCAAAAACATAATTCTTGAAGTAATCTTGGGGATTGATTACAGGGATTGATATTTTAATAGTATTTTTATCACTATGATCAATATTAATGCAAATTTCTATATTTTGGGGGAAATTTTACTTTTGGGGAGTGGGGTGAAATAGGACTACTCAGTCACAGTGTGGTGGCGTAGGTCAGGAGAGAGGTGTGTCATAAGTGTTTGTTACCAAACACAGGTGAAATACTGAACCCTGCAAATAATATGCATTTAAAAATAGATTTAGAACAGCTGCAAGGTTATCTCTCTGATAACATCACTCTCAGTCTCTCCAATGTGATATGCCTGTTAGGAGCAGTGAAGTGCTGTATATCTAGTGTCAGAAGTTGTGTTTGGGAATATGTCCTGTACGTGGGGCTCACTTGTTGAGACCCCTTGCCTAGGCACAAATATAGTCATTTCCTGGATCTAACAAAACGTCCCCTTAATATATACACTCTCTGTTTTTTCTAGGCCTTTGAAACAAGGGCCTGATAACTTCAACTCAAGGGCTAGAGTAGAAAATATTTTCTAGAAAGAATAAGGCTGTTAAGGCGGCAGTTATGACTTCCTCTGTTGCCTCCTCCCAGCTATGTAAATTTGGCTCGGTCTTTTCTCATGTTCCTTCGTAGTAACAACAACATATTCTCGAGGTCTTCGTTTTGAATCCTGTTCAACAGTACGTCAAAGATTACTGAGCACAGAACATCGTAACAGATATAATAATAATGAAAAACTTAAAAAAATGAAAAATTTGAAATATTGCAAGAATTTCTAAGTGTGACATGAGACACGAAATGAACACATTTTGCTGAAAAAATTGGCACCCATAGACTTATTCAAAGCAGGGTTGATGCAAACCTTCTATTTGTAATAACCACAATATGTGTGAAGAGCAATAAAATGAAGTGCAATAAATCAGGGTGTGCTGGTATAACGATGCTTACTTCTGGGAATGGGTATTATATAATGTCAACTAAAGCTGCCACCTGTGTGTTGAATAGATGCAATCCAACATTTACTTACCTTGAAAGGGCTTTTTTACTTGGTCATCATTCCCTGATTTGGGGCATATTGTCTTTGTTTGAATCCATGGGAAGCCTATATTTTCATTTAAGTTCATTTCTTGGTGACTAATTAAGAAATTTATTCTGCTGGTTTGAATCATCTTCTCACTTTCCTTCTCCCTCTGTTCTTCTGTCCTAATGATCATACTCTTTGTTGTAGTCCTGACTTTTTTTCATCCTTTCATATGAATCATTTATTATCTCCTAACGCTCAACACCAGCTCGTGTGGTGATATCACGTGGCCCCCATTTAACTAATCTGCTCAGGTTGTAACTGGGGGCTGAAGGATTCACACTCCATTTTGGGGGGATCCTCAGCCTCCCCGTCATCACTTTGTCTCTTCTCAGTTTGCTCCAGGTTTTCTCTACCCAATACACAGATAGAGCTCCAGCAGGCCTTCTGAGGACAGAGCGCGCTAAGGGGTGGAGAGTTACTTTTGCTTCACATTTGGTAAAGGGGGCAATAAAAAACTCAATATTCCATTATGGTCATCGGTAAGCTTTTTCTGTAAAAGGCCAGGCAGTGAGTGATTGGGCTTTGTGGCCATGTGGTCTCTGTGGCAACGACTCGACTGAGCTGTTGTCGGGTGAGTGGCCACAGTGCATAAACAAATAGTGTGGCTATGTTCCAACAACTATTCCTAGACACTGAAATTTGAATTTTACATAATTTTTACTTGTAACCAAATATTATTCTCCTTTTAGATTTTTCTAAGCACTTAAACATGGAAAAATCATTCTTTGCTTGTGGGCTGTACACAAACAGGTGTGAGACAGATTCAAAATGGCCAGATTTAATATTTGATATTTGAGACATTTCTTTTTCTAAAAAATTATTTGCTGTTTATTTTGAAATTCAAACTTAGCTGGGCTTTTTGTATTCTACTTAGCAACCCTTGCTGGCTTTGGTCTCTGAGCCGTAGTCTGCAGACCTCTATATTTATTCAGTTCTTGCAAAATGTTTCTCTGGTTGCGCTTGTCAGGAGAGGAGGGCGGTGGTGGGTTTAAACCTACATATGATTTGTTCATCTAGTTTTAACGAGGAATATGACTATCTGCTCTCAAGGGGTTCTAGGATATGGAAGGATAATATTGGGATATTAATAAAAATTTCCAGAAGAAAAGTCATGACATTGGATCTTAGGTAGCAAAGATGCATAAAGCTAGGGTGAAAGTGACCTTAGAGATTTCACTAGATGATTAATATTATTCTCTTTCAATTTTTTAAAAGAATGTTTTCAAAGAATTTTTCAAGGATGAATGAACAATAATATATTGAGTTTTCCTTGTACTGCTAGCTATTATAGTGATCAATTACTGAAATATTGATAGCAAAGTATTTGCACTGATGGTTTTCTAATTCTTTAATACCCATACATTCATTGCTTTTTTACTGAGTGCCTACTCTCTGCTAAGCATATTTTAAAAGCTGACAATACAATAGTGAACAAAATGAATGGAAGCCTCTGCCCTAAGAAAGTATACATTCTATTAAGAGAAATAAACAACCCCCCACAAATAAATAAGTAAAATATTTATTTTGCCAGATATAGAGAAAAATGAAGCAAAGGAGGATGGGTATTGCCAGAGATGGGAGGACTGTCCTTTCAATAGGAGAGTTCCCCAGAAGGTTACAGTGGAGCAAAGACCTTAGGGAGTAAGAAGGTGAGTGGGTCATGTGACTAACGAGCCAGAAAGCATCTTCAGCTCATGCAAAGGTACTGATGCATGAGAATCAATAAGGAGGTCAGAGTGACGCAAGTAGAATGAACAATGGAGAAAATAGTAGGATATTAGTTGGGGGTAATAAGGTGGAGCAGGTGGAAGGTGTGATGTGATCGTGTAGGACAGTGCTTCTCAACCTGTGGGGCGTGACCCACAGGAACTGTTTTAAAGGGCTGTGGCATTAGGAAGGTTGAGAATTACTGATATAGGACCTTGTAACATTGGCTTTTGGTCTGCTGAGATGAAGGGCAGTTTCAGGGTTTTGAACAGAGGGCAGATATACAGTACTTATGTTTTCCTCTGAATACTGTGCGCCTAGCATCAAGAGCAGAGGCAGGAGGCCAGTTAGGAGGCTCCTGAGTGATCCAGGTGTGAGATACTGGTAGGCCAGATCAGCCCAGCGACAGTGGAGACAGTGTGAAGTCAAATTTGGGGTGGGTGGAAGGTAGAGTTGACAGGATGTGCTGTTGGGTTTGATGCTGGATGTGAAAGAGGGGAGTTCAGGGTAACTCCCAGATTTTTGGCCTGAACAACTGGGAGGATGGAGCTCCTATTTACTGAGAAGGGGAAGACAGTGGGAGGAGATTGGGGAGAGAAAATCAGAAGTTTGGGTTAGGATAAGATAAGTGTGAAATGCACGTTAGGCCTTTCATGGGGGTGCATGGACATGTCAAACAGGCAGCTGGATATATGAGTCTGGAGTTTAGAGTCACTGTTTGGGAGCCAGATATAAATGTTGGAGTTGTCAGTGTACAGATGATGTTGAAAGCCAAGTAGCTGGATGAGATCATCAGGGAATGAATACAGAAGGTGAAGTTCTATGAGCCATCTTTCATATTAGTCAGTTGAAATGGCTTGATAGCTTCTGTATTAATCATAGCCAAAAATATGACTAATTTTAGAAATATTAAATTCATGAAAATATTAACTCTTTTATGGTAGTAAAGATCTTTGACTTAGAATTCTGAATATTCCAATGCATCTCTTCTATAAACAAAATAAAAATTTAAAAAAAAACACTAGATTTCTCTTTTGGAACATCTTGAGGTGTACAATTTAACCAAATTCATGGTTTGATTCTTCGTAAATCCAGGAAGAATATATGTCTTTTGGTTTGGCAATTGCTGGTATGCTAAAACATTTGGAGAAATGGAAATATTTTCTAAGTTGATACTTTTCTACTTATGTTTTGCTAAGTACTTTTTATTGCTAAATTAATAACATAAGATATTTTGTTTGTACTTACACATGTATGTATTTTACTAATTTTATATATGTGTGTGTATCTCTTATGTGTATTGACCCATAGTTTCAAGTGTCCTGGTGGTGATTCTTGGGAGCAATTTCTCTTGGACCTAGAGTCCTCCAAGCCAAAAAAAAAAAAAGAATTCCCCCCTCCAATTATTTTCCTCAACTAGTTAAAAAGCCTATGGGCATTAGGTATAAAACTGGCTGAGAAATTCTTCATCAAATAGAACTTTGAATTTGGGCCCAATATTATTTTCTAATGTGCATGTATCAACCTTTTAATTCACAATTTAAATGGCAGGTGGGCTATTTTTAACCTGGGATCCTAGGCCATCGGTGATGAGTGGGCAGCTTGACCATTAAACACCAAGTCACACTCAATGGGATGAAGTTGCACAATTCTGGTTTGTACGAATTCCCCTAACAAGAATTCATGTTGGCTGGTGCCATAAAAGGAGGCAGCAGGGGTCTTCTCTCTGGTGTAGCCTAGGACATATGACACACATCTGCCTTGTCTGTTGTTATTGTACCCTCTAGGGACCAGTTGGCAAAAATGCTATGCATTTCAGGAGAATCAAGAAATGATTCAGCTTTCTTGAGGCTTCTCAACTGTTAGAACTTTTCTTCCTAGTCTACTACACTGGCAGTAGATGCTGAACTCTTCCTGGAAAATGAGCACCCTTAATTGTCCCATCTTGTCTTTGGCTAGGAATTGTTCTTTTTCTTGCCCACTGGTTTAGAGCCCATTCTTCATAGTTCTGTATAAGGGCTATTATAAGTCATATTTATTCAGAGGAAAAAACACCCACTACACAAGGTCTGACAGTTAAGTTTGAGAACTCTTCCTAAAAAAGGTGCTACATACCTCATTGCTGAATATTGCTACAGTCACCTTCAAAGTACTCCCCTAGGCCATCAAGGTGACTGTAGTGATATTCAGCAATGAGGTACACAGCACTTTTTCCAAGACAAGCTTATGAACTTAATTGTTCTACCTTGTAATATGTTGAAAGGAAATAATAATAATTCATAGACAACTGATAATAGTTTTATAGACCATAGTAAGCATTAGGGAGAAGAGATAGCCCAGTGGAATGAGCCAGTTTTGAGAATACCAGGTGTGGGGGCAGGTTGCAGGGTTACATAATTGAATAAATTAGGCCTGATTGAGCAGCTAATTTTTAAGGCAAGATTTGAAGGCGAGGAGGGAGTTGACTATGTGAATATTTGGAGGGGGACGTGGAGAATATTTCGGTATAGGAAAGAGCTAGTATAAGCATCTCTAAGATGGGCTCATTCTTGGTTTCAGACAGAGCAGGAGGCCAGCAGCTGGAAAAAAATGAGCTGCTTGGGTTCTTAAGTGTGGAGTTTGGAAGAGGTATTTGTGGAGAAGCATAAATATAGGAATTGTGGGCATATGAATGGTATTTACATGATAAGGTAAATAGGAGCAAGATTATGAGGGTTAAATAGGTGATAGGTAGAGAAGAGAATGGCAGCCTGAGCCCTGGAATGCTCCACTGTTAAGAAGTTCAAGGAGCGTGAGTCCGAGGAAGGAGGACTGAGATGACGTGACCAGGGGTGAGGGGGGAGCCCGGGTAGTGGTTTCCTGAAAGCCAAATGAAAAAAACTAGCTCAGAAGGAGCGAGAGTGGACCTGAGATTTAGCAGTGCAGTCATCATTAGTGACCTTGGAAAAAGAACTTTGAAAACCTGGGGTGGGGGGGAAATCTGATTAGAGCAGGTTTAAGAGAGAATGGACTGTGTGGAAGCATTGAAACTAGTGAGATTAGAGAACTCTTTTGAGTTTTACTTAATGGGAAGCAGAGAAATCAGGCGGGAGCTGGTGAAAAGCTCAAGGGAAATTTTTTTTTTTAAAGATAAACATGATCTTATGACGATAAGAATAATTCAGTAGAGAATAAAATAATGATGATCTGAGATAAAGAATTAATGGAGTGATGTTTTTGACTGGTGAGAGGGGTTAAGATCTAGTACATACGGACAGGATTGATTTTTGATGGAGCACTGGATGATTCCAAAATGCTGCCCACAGGAAGACAAGATGCTGACGTAGGCACGTGGGTAGACGTGCTGGTGGGAGCATGGGGGAGGGGTCTTCTATTCCTTTCACGTTTTTCAGTAAAACATGTAAAAGGGAAGCAAAGTTTTCAGCTGAATATAGTAGGAAAAGAAGTGCTAAGAAGTTGTGTAGAGAAGGGAAGGTTAGTAATGAGTGGAACCATGTGTGCTAGAGACAGAGAGTGTGAAGAATGGGCCCCCTTGAAGTTTATGGTCAAGTATTTAAAGCGAGACAATGATCTTGGCCTGTATTGTTCTCCACCAAATATAGCTGCACTGAGCCAGGTTTAGGGAAGGCAGAGATTGGGTCGGATTGGGATTATGGTTTTGTCATGTGAGAACAACAAAAGTGTAGAGGGGCAAAGGATTCTATAATACTTGACAATGGAAATTAAGTTGAGTAAGGGGAAAAATGAGGACAGTGAGGGCCAACAGGGAAAAGCTGGTAAGATTACTGGCTTAGCAGTAGCACTCCGATGGAAAACTGTGGGTGCAGAATGCAGAGAGAATGAGGTGAAATAACAGGAGGTGACAGCAGAGATGGGACGGACGGAACGGATAGCTAAGAGAGAGGCAGCTGGTCACAGTAACAGGTCTAGGGTGGTGACCATGGGATAAGTGGCGATTTGGGTAGAGGAAAAAAGGAGAGTCTCTGGGGCTTTGTTGATGGCAACAGAGAGTCATCACAGGTGATGTAATCTGATGACAAATATTCAAAACAAAGGGTGTTTAGGAATGGAGGAAGATTGGAAAATGGTTTGAAAGCAGGAGTAAGCAGAATATGTCCTATACTCGTAGGCCTAGTGGGATAAGGACCATGGGAGACAAACCCCACCACAGAGGACTGCAGGGGGAGTTGCCTTAGTGGGGAGCCAGGTTTCCCTCACACTAGCAAGAGGGGGAAAGAGCGTTCTGATAATAGACAACAGGGGATTTTGCTGATGACTGACTGAGTTTCAGAGGGTGGAGTGGGAGGATTTCAGAATATGGGAGGGGTGGGAGAAGGGGACAGAATAGGCTAAGAGTCAAATAGGGATCACATGAGTGGAGAGTCAGCCTGGGAGACTAGGGCACTGGTTTTCAACCTTTTTTATCTACAGCATATTTGAACCTGTAGTTCAACTTCCGCAGAACACTTAAATTATGTTGATTTTAAAAAAAGTAAAAATAAGAATATACTTACTATGCTTTGAACTTCTTTCAAAATAATTTAATTAATGGTCTTTAAAAATTTTCGAGGCATGCCAGGGATCCCTGTGCCATGGCACAACTATTGAAAATCCCTGGTAGGGATTACCTACCATGGGCAGGAATAAGGGGATGATGAGTGAGTCTGGGTGGATCCGTGGCAGGTGGTAGTGATAAGGCTGTGAGTGTCGAGGGGGAGAGGAGGGATGCGGTGGAGACGTGCTCCCTCAGGGTCTCACTGCCAGTAACCAGTGAAGTTCAGTGTCATTCCAGGCATCCTTACCTCCAATGTATGTGCCCTTTCCTCTACTCTGCAGTTCTCAACCTGTGGGTCGTGACCCACGGGAACTGTATTAAAGGGCCGTGGTATTAGGAAGGTCGAGAACCACTGCTCTACACCCTTTCTATTGCAGTCTACGGTGGGCTGTGGCACAGGCATCAAGCGAGTCTTGGTTAGGAACGCTGAGTCTCAGGTTTCACCCGTGACCTTCTACTTGGGATCTGCAGCTCAACAGACTCTCCAGGTGATTCGTGTCAATGTGAGACTTTGAGAAACACTCTATCTTTTTCTGCCTCTTAATATCTTAACAATTTTTCTGTGTCCACTCAGTGAGACTCCATGAAATAAAAAAGGAGTCAACTGTTTGTAAAGAAAGCTTTCTGAAATTTTGAAGACTTCACAGTTAATTCCCAAACAAGGTCTGCAAAAATTGGAGGCAGGTGAGTAAAACAAAAACAAAAACAAAAAACCCCCAGCCAAACAAAAAACAAATAAAAAAGCCTTGTTGTATTTAGTTACCGGTCAGATAATTTATGCAGTAAAGTTTCTTGTTTTTCAAGATTCAGCGCTGTGTGAGGAGAAACTCCTCATGCATTTGAGGTTGATTTTTTCCTACTTTGATCACGGTATCGGCACCAATCTGATTTATAAGCAAACCAGAACTGTCAAGAAAAGGAAAGGGGGGAGATAAAATGAATGTTTATTTTCATCAGCTATTATTAACCTAAGCACAGGTGCTGGTACCAAAGAAAGGAATTACTTGTATTTATTTTTATAGATAAGTTGCTAGCAATAAATTATGAGAAGAAAAAAATAACCATGTGGGATAATTGACTGAAAAACAAATGTCAGTAAAAGTAAACAGAATGGATTCCACTAAACCTATTTGCAAAAATGTCAGAGGAGTTGAGTTGTTTTCCCTCACAATATTTGTGCTGGTATAAAAGGACTACAGTTTAATTAAATTTCTCCATAGAGACTGGGTATTCTACTGGATGTCACTTTGAGATTTTGCTAAAGGAAAGACTGCATTCTGATTAAGTGATACAACATCTTGTCCTCAGAATAGAATGGAGACAATCGACACCCTTCTTCCCTAACCCTCCTGAAGCAGTGGGAAATGAGAAGCCCCTGCTGCCACGTCAGGGCTCTGGAAGCTGGGTCTAGTCCTGCTCTGGGCACTAACCAGCCTCGTGACCTTGAGCAAGTACCTTAATATATTTGGCATGAGAGTATTTCAGATTCTGCTTCACCCCGTGACATATGTTCAACAGGCAACTTTCCAAGTCTTCGGGTTTTAAAAACCTCCAATTCTGCTGCCTTACGTCATGGGTTATACAAAATACAGTCAGGGGCATTTAGCAAAGTGAACAGGCATTTGGGGGAATTTTGAAAACGAATGAATTACTCTCAAAGCTAGAGTCATCAGGTAACTGCATATTATTCTGAAAACGGAAATTTAGAAGAGTCATATGTTTTACATATTTTTTTTACATATACATGTCTTTATTAGGTTTCCACTTTTTGCCTTCACAGAATTCAAAAGGCTTAAAATTTAATAACAATAACAATGTTTAAGATAAGGACTAGAAACAAAAACCTGGGAAAGAATGAATGAAGATAAATCCATTCAGAAAAGAAATCAGACAGTTGCTGCATCGAAATATTAAGCAATAATAATAATAATGCAAAGAAAGTAACACTCACATGTTACTTATTTCTTCTTTTTCTATTGTCTATAAGAATTGGCATGATCTGTTTTTTGAAATTATCTTTTACTTTTAGTTATAAATATTAGTTGTCTATTTTTTGAGGCTTTGGAAAAAGAAAAATAATAATAAGTTAACTGATGACTCCATATTGAGCCTCAGAGTCAAAGCATTCTATAATAGACATACTCTTATCTGACAGTGTGAATGTTTTACATATTTTTAAGTCTTAAGACTTTACTCTCGGTATGTACCTGTTATGCTTATAATGCAAGTAGTTCTTACCTTTCTTGATTTTGACTGTGTTTTTGGTCTATTTGAGCATGAGAGACAAAAGGATATGCATATTCTATATGTCTGGTTATTTTCTTCTTTTTCTGGGCACTCATAATTTTGGCAAAAATATAAGTTTAAATGACTTGTTACTTTTTTCTGAAGGGCATCATGAAAATGGACATCTAGCTGTTTATCATTATTAATTTTTAGCAATTTCTGCACTGGTAATATTTCAAAAACACAGTTAAGACAGATTTTGTTCATTTTTAATGATCTATCTTTTTATGTGGAAGAAAATAGAAATAGACTTGTACATAAGTGAACATTGTAAGCCATTGTTGGTCAAGATGATAATAAAGAAATCTTCCCAGTGAAGTAATCAAAGTGGGCTTCTCTAGGCAATGGTCAAATTGCCATTTGTTTAGTGGGAAATAAATTAGAATCAAAAAGAATCTCTGTTTTGTAAGCACTTCTGTGAGATGTTCACTCAGCTTTCATGTCACCTGAGCTAAACAGCTGAGTTTGTGATATTAAGAAAACAAAAACATCTAGAAGTAAAGCTGCAAAGAAAAGAGAATTGAACTTCAGACACGTGTAGCTTTAAGGATTGCCAGGAGGTCTTCTAAAATTCCTGCCAGCAGCATAATATTTGTGCTGTAAACAATCATGATGTTTGCACCTATGCTCTTGTTTACTAAATATATGAAAAACAATGGAGCACAATTAAAAACAGATTAATCACACAGGTACCAAAGGAATGTGTAATTATTGATTGGGAGTGGTAAATCTGGCTTTGCTAAGCCCATCTAGGGTTTTCTAAGGTGGCATACCTTGTCGGTTTCTACTGCTAGCAGGCATAGTGGGCCTTAGTGGCTAGAGATTAATCATGTAATAAATGAAAAATATTCCAGCTGTTCAAATATGGTGCATGTGGCTCGGAGAAATGGTAAATTATAATACTATGGCCACACAGCAAAAATATCTGCTGTTCCTTGGGTGTTTGTGTGTTTTTATTTCTTCAAAATCAAATTTTCCTGAATTGGTGGATCATAGGGCTATGTGTAATCCTAGCACTCTGGGAGGCTGAGGCAGGGTTATTTGAGCTCAGGTGTTCAGCCTGAGCAAAGCAAGACCCAGTCACAACTAAAAATAGAGAAATTAGCCCCATGTTGTGGTGGGCATCTGCAGTCCCAGCTACTCTGGAAATTGCTACAGGAGGATCATTTGAATCTAAGACTTTGAGGTTTCTGTGAGCTAGGCTGACTCCGGAGCACTCCAGGCTGAACAACAGAGTGAGACTCCAAAAAATAATTTTATTTTTTCCTTAACTATAGCTTACTTCTGGGTAGATGCTGCTTTCAGGGGGGGAAAATATGTAAGGATGTTTTCATTTCTAACTCTAACTGTGGTGAGGAGGGCAAGCATGCAGGAAGCTTGGAAATTTAAGAAGCAAGCCTCTGAAACTAAATTTATCTAGTGTTATCTAATTAACTGGATGTTTTGCTGTTACTATTGCATTAACTACTTGGCATATTTTCCACTCTTTGTATCCTTTTATTTTACCACTGGTAATTTACAAATATATGAACATGTTTTGGATTGGAGTGAAAATCAGCAAAGGAGTAGACCAAATGGGCTATGTCAAGGAGGAGGGTAGAAATGTTATAACAATAGCAGGAAACCTTTGCTTTGTAGGCAGTTGCTGACTTACACTCACATATTAAAATAAGAAAAAAGAATTCATATTTTTTTATTGTAAAGAGAAGAATTTTAAATGTTCCATGTAGCTTCTTTTCAGAATTAGACCAGGAAAGAGGGAAAATTTGGAAGTTAGACAGTGAGAATAGGTCAGAGGGATCGTGGAGCATCAGAGCTGACATTGCCCATGACTATTGCTCTTTGATGCTGATCAAGAATTCCTTCTTCCTTGTTAAGTAATGTGGATTTTTTATTCAAAGTTCAAAGTGTTTCTTTGAAGAAAAAAGGAATTTCCCCAAGGAATGCTGGGAGTTTCTCTTAACCATAAAGAAATGGCTAAAATCTTAAAAAGTTTTATTTTGAAAGAAAGTGACTGTCTTTCCCTATACTTACCGTTTGTTCATTCATTTAGCACGTGTCACTAGATGAGGAATTGAGAATACAATGATGAACTCAGCCTATGACCTACTTTTAGGAAACTTATGCAAGTAGATGGGTGCAGAAGCAATCTGGGGACTTCTTGATATGTGGGAAAAATAGACCCTATTTAAGCCAGTGTTTCTCATTCTTTATCTAATCGCAGTACATGTAGAGGATGATAATGTTTGAAATGCACTCTGGAGTAACCTGCAGGCAATTTAGGATGATAAGAATGAAGTACAGAGTAGTATAGAAGAAACAAAGTAATGTTTAATTTGGATGCAATTGAAATATTTAATTTGCATACAAATCTAGAAGAAATGATTTGAGAAATTTTAGCAACACTTTTAAATGATGATCTCTTCAAATACTTAGTAATAACCACTGATGAGAAATGGCATGAATAGCAAAGTGTATTTTTTTTTTTTTTGAGACTGGTTCGAATCCAGCCCAGGCCCGCCAATCAACAATGACGGCTGCAAGCAAAGTGTATTTTTAAAATGTAGTTTTACCATTGAAAAATTTAAAAGAGCTGACATTATTATCTAAGAATCTAAAAGCTTTTTTTTTTCCCCCCCGGAGATAGGGATATGTTAAAGTACCCTGTGATTGTGTAAACAGGTGTAGAATCTAATCAGAAATTTTTACAAACAATATTTAGAATAATACAGATGCAATCTGTAGAAATGCATAGATATTCTGAGGAGTCCCCCTGCTACTTACTTGTATACCACTAAGAGGGCATATAACCGACAGCAAAGAGAAGTGAAGGAATATGTCAGCCAGATCCCAAGGGCAAGGTAAGAAGCCTCACGCATCTACAAAGATGCCTCATAGATCACACATTAGGAAATTTCTTACTGCCCTTCCATAAGTGAGGACATGTAAATTGTAACGTTGGGTCTGCTGGCTAAGTCTAGCTCCAAAAGCCAAAGTCTGTTCAATTCCACATTGATAATATTGATTATAAGTTTATCTTCCCAAATGCAGAACAGAGACAAGAGAAAATTCTTCCACCTACCCAAGGACATCTACTGAACTAATGTTTTTCTTTCTGTATGCCCTAATCCCTTTAAAAATTGAATTCCAAGTCCGCTTTGGACAAGTCACGGATAAATTGTGGTTTGTATTTACTGGTCTGTGCTTCAAAGTTTGACTTGATAAACCTCCGGTGGTGGAGATCTTTCCCTCAGTCACTTATTTGCGATGGTTACTTTTCTATTGTTGCTAACAGTAGACACTTTGCATACTTCAACTGGGAGCTCACGTCTATAAAAGTCTTCGAGGGGTTCTTGGTTGCCGACTAGGATTTAATAACATCATTCGACAGCTTGTTCAACTGCACGATGAGTAAAGATGAAATGTCATCTTTAGCTCAGAAGCTAGAGAGAAACAATTTGAAATCGTGACCATAATGGAATGATGGCCTCTAGGGACATTATGCAGTGACTTAGGCTTGGTTGTTAAGCTCTGTTACCTCTGAAAACGGGTCAACTTATGCCAAAAGTTGGAAATTGCTCATATCTTCTCAACCGTGCAAAAAACGTAGCAATTAGGTGATAAACATCCCTATTTTAGTTATGGAAGTCAGGGCCACCACCTAGACATTACATTCAGGTGTTTGGTCTCAAATTAGTTGCATAGCCTATGTCATTTGGGCAGATCAAATAGTTAGCATTTGTTAAATGTTCATCACATGCCATTCTGAGTTCCAAGTTCTGACATGAATTAGGAAATTTAATATTTACAGAATATCAGGAGCAAGGTCCAAGTATCTCCAGTTATATGTACAGAGAATCGAAGCAGAGGAAACATAAGGTCTCTTAAAGCCATTCAGCTAGTTATTGTCAGAGGCAGTTCTCAGATCCAAGGAGCTTGGCCCTGAGGTCTGCTCCTAACCACAATAGTTGCCCTGGGTGCTGAATAAAAGGAGCAAGTTCCAGAGTGCTGGGATCAGAGCTCGCCTCTGTGCGTGTCAGGAGTCATGGAGCCCTGTTACCAGAGTGGATAGTTGCTGGCATGATATTTTTGAAAACAGTATATTAGAGGAAACAACCCCCCGCAGGGATCTACTGATAGTCATTGGGTAAGAAAGGCATACTGATTAGCTTTGTGAGCAGAGAACTGGTCCAACAAAAACCAAAAGACAGTTTTTTTGGTGTCTTCATATGGCACGAAAAGACGGAACCTGAACATGCCAGAGCAGAGACACAGTTTAGCTAAGAACGTTCACCGATTCTTGGGAGGAGATGATTGGAAATTTATGCTGAAGCCTTACTATATATGAATTGTAGTTTTGGTGTATGCACATAATGACACTGAAGTTATAATTATACAAATTATAAATAGGCCTCTTTCAATACTGTAGGTTTAATGATTTTTTATAACTCCCTTTATTTTCTTCCTGAAACCTGAATTAAAGGGTCCCCCGATCTGCTCCCATGCACTGAGCAGACGCTAACTAGACTAGATTCAGAGGCTGCCTCTGGGTCGTCTGCTGAGCTTCCCCGGTTCTCGATGAAGGCTGGGTGTACTATCTGAAGTCTGTTCTGCACAGAACCTTCACCGCGACTGGCTTCCGTCAGATGAGTGCAGTAAGTGGCCCTCCATAGGGTCTAGCTCATGGATGTGGCGTTTGCCTCTGCTTGGATAGAAATGTGAATTCAGGGGCTCTTGAACAAACCCCTGATATCTGAAGTATGAGGAGGAGTGATTAGAATGAGGAGCAACAACATGAGCCGTTGAGCTGTTCAAATACGTTGGCAGAAAAGATTAAAAAAGGAAAACTTATCTGCAAAACTGATTATGTGGATAGTCTTCAGAATGATTCAATGGCTTTAGAGTGATCGAGCCATCACGAGCTTGGCTGTGGATATAAAACTCTCTCTCTCTCTTTTTTTTTTTTCCACATTCCTGGCTAAGTTTCAAAATTTAGAGAGGTGGCAGGCTAAGGCTCGGCGTAGCTGTCAGCATCTTCGAGGGCATCTGAGAAGGCCTGGGGCCCACACATGGAGTCAGACATGGACACTGCTGTTCACACTAGTGCTCTGGGTAAAATGCTGGCAATGTTGGCAAAAGTCCACCGCGTCTGGACTGTGGCAAGAGCCTGTGTTAAGGGAGTGCCTTGATTTATTCCTAGGGACATGTAAGATTAACAGCCTTTCCAAATACAGGGCTCAGAAACTTCCTATCTCCTCCCCTTGGGACAAGCCAATTCTGATTGCTACCAAAAAACAAAACAAAACAGAACAAAGAAAAACACCTTGTAGGGTACAGCTTCAGAGAGAAATGTTAATGTAAGAGGTTAAAGATAAAAATATAGATTTAAAAGTCTGACTTAAATATCTTAACTGATGAGAAAATAAAAACTTTAGTAGGGGCTCACGCCTGCAATCTTAGCAGTCTGGGAGGCCGAGGCAAATGGATTACTTGAGCTCAGGAGTTTAAGACCAGCCCCAAGAGCAAGACCCCATCTCTACTAAAGTAGAAAAACTAATCAGAAGTTGTGGCACATACCTGTATTCCTAGTTATTCAGGAGGCTGAAGCAAAGGTTTGCTCAATCCTAAGAGGGAATCAGAGTCAGATTCTGTCCCAAACAAATAAACTTTAGTAATAGGCAAGTTAATTTCAATTAAGTTTAAGTGTTAAATCTTTATAATTTTTGATATTTATGAAAGGGTGATTATATCTATGGCTAAATGGGTCTCTGCTCTCAAAATTGCTGTTTTTCTTAGACATAGAGCATAATACTACTATGCTCTAAATTAAGTTTTATCCATTTTTAATCCACTTGCATTCATGGTTTACTTCACTTGAAAAAGTAAGAACGTTAGAATATTGATTTATGAAAACTCTTTCCTAGCTCTTGTTATATTTTTTCTAAAGACTTATACTACAAATATACTCTAACGTAATTATTAATGACACTTTCAGGTATTTTTACTTCACAGAAATTTTGAAACTTTTTTTAACTTAAAAATCCATCTCTAATTTCTTTTGCTCACTTGCTCACTACTTAACAACCACTTTAATATCCTCAAAGTTTGACTACCATTATATAATTTAATTCTCTAATTCTGAATATAATAATCTGGCATACATGAAAATACAGTAACACTATGAATGTTACATTAAATTTGTACTTGTTACATTTAGATATTGCTGACATCAATAAAATAGTCTATAAAAATAAAAACATGAATTATTTCTAGTTTTAATGTGTATTATGAGCATAAGAATATAGAGCTAAAAACATTAAATTTAAATTCTTAGGATACATGTCCATAGGCTTGTTTAAGCATAGCATATGGCTTTTTGTCAGTGTCTATAGGATGAAAGACCAGCTTTTGGTCAGACAGATCTGTCTTGGGTAAATAATCCAGTATCTTAATTTTAGTTTTCTCCTCTGAAAATGAATATAATGAAATACATATACATAATATTTGTCATGATAATAAACTAATCCAATATTTGTAAAGTACCTGTATAATGCTAAGAAGATAGTCAACACTCAAAAAGGGTGGTAGATTTGGTTATGAAGATAATGATACAGGCTTGGCACCTGTTGCTCAGCAGGCTAAGGCGCCAGCCATGTACACCTGAGTGGGCGGATTCGAATCCAGCCCTAGCCCACCAAACAACAATGACGGCTGCAACCAAAAAATGGCCTGGCATTGTGGTGGGTGCCTGTAGTCCCAGCTACTTGGGAGGCGGAGGCAAGAGGCTTGCTTGACCCTAGGAATTGGAAGTTGCTGTGAGCTGTGATGCCACAGCACTCTACCCAGGGTGACAGCTTGAGTTTCTGTGTCAAAAAAAAAAAAAAAGAAGATAATGATACAGATCCTGAGTTTTGTATCACAGAACATATGTGATCTGACAACGAAGTTTGCAAACATTGATCTCATTGCTGAATATCACTACAGTCACTTTTGAAGTGATCCCCTGGGCCATCTGATGACTAGTGAGACTTAGCCGTAAGGTAAAGAGCACTTTTCCTAGGTCGAGTTCATGAACTTAATTGTCCGAACTCATTTGAAAGTGGCAATGCAAGAAACTTTTTATTGAATTGTTAAGAATTGTATTAAAATTGACATTTCTCTTTTGTCTCCAAAATGGTAGCTATACAGATACACATATGAGCTACTACTTTTCTGATTTGTTTGTATTTTTCTCTTCTTGCTTCCTTACTTTAGAATTTTGCTTATTAAGAAAGGTGGATTTTCCCAAGAGGAATCACAAAATACTTATGATAATATGCTATAGTTTCAACATGTACCTCAAAGTTCATATATTGCAAATTTAATCCCCATTGCAGTAGTAGAATTAATAGGTGGGACCTATAAGAGATGACTAGGTCATGAGGGCAGTATTATAGGGTTAGTTATCTTGGGATTGGGCTCCTGACAAAAGGATGTTAGGACTCCTTCCCTTCCCTCACCCCCTCCTCCTTCTCTTGCTCTCAGCTTAATAGCTTTCTGCCTTTCTGCATGGAATGATGCACCAAGAAGGCCCCTTGACCTTGAACTTCCCAGTCTCCAGAACTGTAAGAAATACATCTTTTCTTTATTAATAACCCAATCTGTAGCATTCTGTTATAGCTGAACAAAAGGGACTAAGATAATAATCATTGATCAAATTCCATTATTTTAGGCTGGTCAACCATAGATATTCTCTATTAAATATTAGTACCAAATTAAGGAGCTGAAAATAATATAATTGGTTAAATTATTTTCAATGAGCCTATGTAGTATACAGACATCACTTGTTTCATCACTAATTTATGAAAAATTATTTCCTTCCCTCAATTAAAAAATTCAGTAACTAAATTAAATTTAATAAAATACGATTCAATACTAGTTCGTCATTGAGGAAAGATGTTTTAGGTAAATGAAATTACAGTTTGTATTATTTCCATTGAAAAGCCTTTTTCTCTTCCTCTTTTTATTTTTTTTTTAATTTTTAAAATATCTCAGTTTATTTAAATGCCTATTGAATGGGGGGAAAAAAACTATGTATTCATACTCAACATAGAACACTTCTGTAGCCAAATGTGTGGGGTTTTCCCCCATACCAAGCGTTTCTCCAGTTCTCTGCAGACAACTACTCGGTGTCCTACAATTTAGCTCAATTCTAACACTACTGGAGATCCCATAGGACTCAAGCCCAGAGGCTACTTCCCATTTCAGAAGATGGCCAAAGTCCACATTGTACCTGTGCTTTTGACTGAAAGGCTGTAAACGGAAGGTTTACATGTCCCCCTTCCTTGAGTTCAGCTATTTTCTGGAATGGTTCACAGAACTCAGGAAAATAGTTTCTTTACTAGATCACCAGTGTGTTATTATAAAGGACAGGAGTCAGGAACAGCCAGATGGCAGAGAGGCACAGGGCAAGACACGGAAAGGGCTATGGAGCGTCCGTGTCCTCTCCAGGGTCCCAGCTCCCGAGCGCCTCTGCGTGTTCAGAAACCTTCCTTTTGGGTGTTTCTGGAGGCTTCATCACACAGACTGGTTAAATCACTGGATGTGGATGACCGAGTCAGCACCCTGTCCTCTCTTCCTTCAAGGCTGGGTGTTGGGGCTGAAAGTTCCAACCCTCTAGTCATACAGCTGGTTCCCCTGGCCACCAGGCTCCCGCCTATAGAGGCTTCAGGCACCTGATTAATGCAAACTCAGGTGGGGTTGAAAAGCATTTTCTTATGAATTAAAAAGGATGAACCTTTTTATCTTTATTATTGCTACCTAAAACATTAAAAAGATTTTTAAAAGCTCTGGTCAGGAAACGTATATTTCTTATTTTACCATAATCTCACACCTATAGTATTAAATCTGGTCCAATAGGTCTCAAACTTACAGCTTTGACTCAAATGGGTCCAGTAAATTTAAAAAAATATCTTGCTTTCTGATGAAGGAGTTTCAGAGCAAGGCAGAAATCACAGCCACTCATTTCTACTGGGTCACAAAAAATATATTTACTCAGTGTTTTCCGACTACATAAAAGATGATATTGCTTTTTCTCTGTTTTAGTTTTCTTTTTTTCCCACTGACAGCAGCGCCCTAGTACAGGCTGCAGAGTTGCTTATTCAGGGGGCTGTGCCCTGTAGTGGCTGTGCTGCGAGGTGCCTCCTCCCACTACCCCCATTCCCTACCTCTCCTCTTTCAGAGTTTGAGGTGCTGCCCCGCCGCCCTAGAGACAGAAGCCCAGAAATCAGTTTATTTCACTATTAACAGAGGCATATGAGGTTCTTTTCACTATTTAACTCTGGGCTCAGATAATTCCAGCTTCTTCAATGATTTTAACATCAGCAGGGACACTGAATAATCATCAACCACGTCTGAAAGGATTGCAGGTACAGAATAGGAGAGGTAGGGATTGGCTTCAGTAGTAGCAAAACTGTGATCTAAAGGCAATGCAGGAAAACAGTCTGGAGTTCTAGAATGTAAGGCGTCTAGGAGAAGAAGTTAGGCAAATGGGCCAGATCTTTCACTTTCATATTTTGTGTTTTCTTGCATTTGAGTCTATCTTTGAGACTCTTTGTGTATATATTCCAATATTTACAGTTCATCCATCCATATCTATGTAATTAAGTCTATGTACATGTGCACGATATGTGTATGTGTACACCAAATCCATTTTATTGACTTTATCCGTTTAATATAAGACTCTGCTTGGGCTGAATTTACACTATCACTGATAAATAACACAAAAAAGAACAATTTGGTTGATATTCTTTTTTATAACAATAAACAGAGATACTCTTCTTCTTCCAGTTTAGTTTTATGGTATTGATGTAATAATAATCATAAAACAGGCTAACTCTTCCCATTTCAGAAGTTATAATTTACATGTAACTCATTAGCAAACATTAACTCTTTCCATACAAAAGAAATGAGAAATGAGTTATACTGTATTTTTTCTATAAATTTTATTAAATCCTATAAATTCTTCAAAAAGCATAAAAATATATTTGTCTTTCTAAATAACATATTGTGTTTTGATACATTCAGTTTTCTAGGGAATCTACTTATGACTGTAGTTTCCTTTGTGGAAATGACAATGGCAGACAAAAGAAAAAAAGAATAAAAGGTATGTACATTTAATTACCAAGGAATAAGCCTTCGGCATCTTCCTCTTTCTACACTCCCTTTTTCAATTAAAATGAACCTAATTAAAACCCACTCATATTAATAAAAATATATGATCTGTGCAAGAGGTATTAGATCACTCAGCTCTGCAAAAGTCACTTCTAGAGCAGTGGGCTCCAACCTTTTTGGCACCAGGGCCCTGTTTCATGCAAGACAATTTTTCCATGGACAGGAGTGGAGGAAGATAGTTTTCTTTCCTTCTTTCTCCCTCTCTCCCTCCCTCCCTTTCTCCCTTCCTTCCTTCCTTCCTTCCTCTCTCTCTCTCTTTTTTTTGTTGTTGTCATTGTTTCAGCAGGCCCTGGACTGGGCTTGAATCCACCAGCCTTGGCGTATGTGGCTGGCGCCCTAAACACTGTGCTACGGGCACCGAGCCAGGAGGATGGTTTTCATAAGAGTCTGCAAGCAAAAAATAGCCAGGTGTTGTGGCGGGCGCCTGTAGTCCCAGCTACTTGGGAGGCAGAGGCAGGAGACTTTCTTGGGCCCAGGAGTTGGAGGTTGCTGTGAGCTGTGATGCGTCGGCACTCTACCCAGAGTGACAGCCTGAGGCTCTGTCTCAAAAAAAAAAAAAAAAAAAGTCTGCAAGCAATTGATTTATTATGTTCTTCATGCAGTCAAACTGCTCTGCTAATGATAATCTGTATTTACAGCTACTCCCCAGCACTAGGATCACCATCTTAGCTCCACCTCACATCATCAAGCATTGGATTCTCATTAGAAGTGGCAACCTAGATCTCTCCTATACACAGTTTACAGTAGGGTTCATGCTCCTGTGAGATTCTACTGCTGCCATTGATCTGACAGGAGGAGGGGCTCAGGTGGGGAGGTGAGGGATTGGGAGCAACTGTAAATACAGACAAAGCTTAACTCGCTGCTGTGCCAAGTTCCTAACAGGCCACAGACTGGCACCAGTCCACAGCCCAGGGTTTGGGGCCCAGAGTTCTAGAGGATTGTATTCAGTCCTGGGTATCATAATTTCAAGAATATGTCAAATTATACTTCCCCCAGGAGATAGGAACAAGAAGATAAAGAACTTAAAACTGTTGTAGAAGAGTCACAGAATTGTGTCTCAGGGGAGTGACCGGAGTGATCAACTATCTTAAGATGCTTTCCTGGAAGAGAGTTAATCTTGGCATATGTGCCCGTAAATGGAAAAACAACTATAAACGAGGCTACAAAGGAAGGTAGTAAAAAGATGAATTTCTCTATGGTCATGTCTGCTGAAAGAAAGAATCAACAACTCGAGGAGTCAGTAAGGGGGTTGAGCACAGCCTAGATAACCTCTTGACAAGGGGTTCTGCTATAAGAAGTGTGGTTGGATCAAATTATCTTTCATGGTCCTTCCAAATCCGTGATTTTATGATTCTTTTTTCTGATCTTGTGTCAGAGTTGTTCTGAGGAGCTGAGGCTTGGCACAGCTCTATTTTCATATTTCATTGTAGAGATTTACATACTTACCTTGCATTGCAAGACTATAATATCATAATTGTCTGTCTGAGGAGAATATTTAATGTTCCACGCCATATAAGTTTCTTGTTATTGTTGAATGCATATTTTACTCATTTAATCATGCTATGGAAATATCTCCATGGAAGCCATTGCAATATGTTCGTAAAATTTTATTTGAAATTTTAACAGTCAAAATTTATGGTCAGTGGTAGACTTGTATGGTTAACTGTGTAATTATTTATGTTTGATTATCAAATGAGTCTATATTATTTTCTTTGGCATAAAGAGTAGTGCTTTTGAAAGTTTTCTTTTTTCCCTTTGTATTCTAGGAGCTGTTTGACTTAATCAATTCATGTAGTAATTTTCAGACGTGTGAGGTCTGAAAGCAGATCTTTCTTTGATGTGTTCATTCTTTGAGATATAAAAGCATAAGGGCAGAGTCAGGATTTATAAATATGTTGGACTAGTTTGTTCCATGTAATTCCTTTCAGTTTTTTTATATGCTCACTATCTCTGACTCTGGTAAGATTGGGGGAAGAAGTGGGCAAAGAAATATTTAGAAGGGGAACAAAGATGGATACTGCAATCTTGCTTAGATCTTCTCTGCTTTGCTTCCAGTACATGCTTTTCAATGTTGTATTTAAGAACTTAAACTCTAATAAGGAATTTAAGAAATTGGAAGAAGAGAAAAATATAATAATATAGTTGCTTCTAAACTTAGAAAATAAAAAGGCCTTCTGCCTTTGGCCCTCTTTCCTTAGAATTAACCTCAAGAAAGAACCATGGAGCTAAATTACTCCCACTGGTGGGTTCTCAAGAATAGAAATGTTTGAGCAATAACTCGATGCAGGAAAAATATTACAATCTATAAAGGAAGATGGGAATAGATACCTTTGTAACTGAACTTGAGTATTCGTATCCTGAAAGACCTGAAGATGGAGCTCTTTGCACAGTTTTGATGTAGCGTTTAAAGTTGGCATCTAGATATTGGTGCCTGTTTACAGTGTTTTAAACACAGTGTTTTAAAACTAACCTTTCCCCAACACTTTGTTTTATTATTTTCTTCAAATGTAAACTTAGGCACAGTGTTTTTAAGTTGCAAAGAATTAAGGAGAAATCACACCAAAGCTATATTTTTGGATTATATTTAAAAAATGCTAGTCTAATTTCTCTTAAACACAATGCTTAGCCGTTCTTACTATGCTTTCCTGTATCTTACGTGGCGTCATTTGTGTTTGTAGTGAACATAGTTCTCTATAGAATGTTCATGGTTGTTATCTTCCATCAATTCTTTTCACAGCTGCCATGTTTATCTTTCCTACTTACTTTCTTTTTAGATATGAGATAACACATACAGAAATGCATCAAATCAGATATACATTTACAATGGCTTAGAATCATTTTATGATCCAAATGAAACATTTTCTTTGGCCATCTGTTGTCTAGTTTTTATTTTTAAAATGAATGACCTTCCATACCACCTTTTGCATCTCTCTCCCTCTCACATATTTATGGAAAGGAATTTATAGTTATTCATTTTCCTTAGTATACAGTTGCTAAATTTGTTCAGCATTTTATATTTCCCTTTCCTTCCACATTTGTATATGTATGTTTTATAAATGTAGAATCAATTTTAGAAATAAAGATCTGTATTTAAGATTTCAGGATGATTAGAAATACGTTCACTTGTTAAAAAATCTTGTCTGCTTAGGAATCAGTGTGAAGCCTGTTTAGGAGAAATAGTTGTTTTCAGTATTTTCTCTGTCTCTTTGAGTTCCAGTCAAGATACACTGAGATCATTGTTTAAGATAACTTAATTACAATCATTTTTCTGATGGACAAATGCAATCTTTTTTAATTCGAAAATTTTGGGTTACAAAGTTTAGAGTCATTCTGTACCCAAATGAGATAGTCTCCAGGGTAGATAAAACCCACCCCGTCATATCAATTTCTTAATTTATTGTTAGGTGATGGTTTAATTAAGATGCCTAATCAAGCGTCAGAGATAATACGGTAAGAATTAATCTTGTCAACCATTCTGGTTATGAGCAAGCTGCTTGCTCATTAATTTTTTTTAAGTTTTAAAGAGCACTGCATAAATATTGGGAAATAACATCTTTATGCCTTCTAATTAGCAAACTAAAATACCAAAGTTTTACTGTTTCAAAACAACTAAAATGCGCAAAAAAAAAAAAAACCTAAAATGCACACAAATCTTAGAAGTTATATTTTGGTGCCGTTGCTAGCTGTCACCTTACTGTGTGAGGTTTTACTGTGAGCTACCACCTTACTGTTTGTGTGCAGTTTACTACATAAATGATGACATTTGGTCAGAATATTGGAATGAGTTTTTAAAAATTTTATTGCCAATATTTAACTGTGAAAATACTGAAACATAAAGAAAAAATGAAAGAAATTACAGTAAATGCTCATCTATAGACTTATCTTTTTGATTCTACAATTAACATTTCACTGGCCTTGCTTTATCACACATCTATCCTTCGGACACTCCTCATTTTGTTATGAGTTTCAAAGTTGCAGACATCAGTACATTTTACTCCAAACACTTTAGCATACATATTATTAACTAGAGCTAGGATTTTTCTTTTCCTTTTTCTTTTTTGAAAAGAAAGGTGACACACCTTTTGAGGGCAGGACACAATTATAAGAGGGACTTTACCTAACGAATGCAATCAATGTAACTTGGTTCAAAAAAAAAAAATGGAATGACTTTTTTAAAATTAAAGAACAGTGAGTTTCTAACTAATTTGTTTTCCTTTTTTTAATAAATGAAAAACAAATGGTTGCAGATTATACAATAAGTATTTTAAAATATGGAGTTTTTACAGTTTGATGGAGAATTTTTAATGACTATTTAAAATTATAGTAATTGTTGATCCTTTATCACTATACCAACTTCTGTAGATGAATAGTTTCCTTTGTATCAAGCTGAGTTTTAGAGAAGATCAACTCACCACTTTTTCTTGAGAAGGGTGAAAATGGTTATATAGTGGAGCTTTTATTTAATGGGTCAACCCAGCATTAATATTTTATGTCCAAAATGAGACCGTTGTATTCAATTTGAAGGATTGGAAGCAGGGAACGTGGACCTCTTTGTAAGTAGTCTCTCTTTTCTTCTGGCAGAAAGCTTCCTGGGAAGGCTTTCTGGATTTCCGTCCTCTCCCTCTCCCCGTCTCTTCTTGGCTAGACGCCTCTCAATGTGCTCGCCCCGCACTTAGCCCTTACAAATTTCCGGAACGCTGCATTGCCATTGCTTGTCTGTTGCTCTCCATCTTTCCCTTCTAATATATGAAGAAAAAGAATATGTCTTTCTCCAGAAAGTGATCCAAAGAATAACTCCTTTAGTATGCAATAGTTAGTAATAAATACATCAGAATTTTTATAAAATTGAGCTGCATATACACAATTGTCTTCAAAACAACAAGCACAGGCCAGGCTTCGTGACTTATGCCTATAATCCAGCACTCTGGGAAGCTGAGGATCACTTGAGCTCAGAAGTTCAACTCCAGCCTAAGCACGAGTGAGACCCTGTCTTTACCAAAAATAGAAAAATTGGCTGGGTGTTGTGGCAGGTACCTGTACTACCAGTTACTTAGAAGGCTGAAGCAGGAGGATCCCTCGACCCAGGACTAGGTTGCCATGAGCTAGGCTAATACCATGGCAATTTAGCCTGGGCAGCAGAGTGAAAAACTCTATCTCAAAAAAATCCCAAATAAAAAATCTCCCACCAAAACAAAACAAGCCCACAACTGAGGTGATTAATCTTGTAACCACCATTTTTTTATGCTCCAATTTATCTATGTAAATTTAGAAACTTGAATTTTTTTCCCCTGAAACTAGCAAGTGTCAGGGAAAGTCTTTTTATTTGTAATTTGGCTTTTAATAACTTAAAATTCATAGTTATTTTCTTTGATATTGCATTTAGCATCTCATCAAATAAAAAAGTATATATGTTTTAAAGAGATAAATATCTTGTTATAGCACTAATTTGTTGGTATAATATTGTCATGAGTAATCATTTTTATGTGAGTTTCCAGGAGACACAAGGAATAGTATTATCGTAGTAGTTTATGAATGAGTGGAAATGTACTGTAAAACTGTTTGTTTGGTTTTATGCTTTTGATAATGTGGATTATCTTCTCAGTACTGGAATAAAATCATCTGAAATCCATTAGAATCCACTTGGAGCCTGTGAAATTCAGAAGACAGAAATAATTTAATCCCCCTATGGCATGATGGAGTAAAAGGAAATCTTACATGGTGCCAGTGATTAAAATCCCAACCCACTAGTCTTCTCAGTCATCTGGTCTCCTCTTTATTTATTCCTGCCTTTGTAGATGAGTCCCTTGATGTTTAGGTTTAATTCTTACCAGTTTTAACTTGACCCCAAAATGCTACAGAAAAATGCCCCATCCTTTGCTAAATTGATTTTCTCTATCTTAGTCACTTATTTGTATGTTTAAGAGATTATCCAAGTAATCTACAAAGGTGGTTTTTTCCCTCTTTCAAAATCTGCTATTCAAGAGCCCTGTGAACATCTTAAGTTACTTCCTTTACCACCTCGCCACATCCTCTTATGAACTTTTTTTGTGTTGGGCTCTGCGGTCGATTATCCTGTTTGAGACTGATGAATAAGAGCTATTCATGGATCTCTCACTAACCCAGCAGATTAGCGTCTCTCTGGGTTTTTCCAGTGCTGAAAAATTAGATAGAAAAGAATAATTAATTAAAAATTTGGAGAGAAAATTTTATTTTTAATTATATGTATCCCCCACATAGCTGTGTTTAGATATGCCATTTAGATATGCTATTAGATATGCCAACTGTCTTTAGATATACCATTTTCTTCTTATTTCAAAAAATATTAAAAATAAAGTTTTATTTTATTTCGGTGTGATTTAAGGTAACTTAGGAAGAAACATCTTTAGTAAAGCATGAACTGCAAAGATATAAAGTGAAGACTGATTTAAACATTGTTGTGCAGAAAAAAGATTTGCGCTGAATAGTGGGGTATAATTAGTATTTAAGTGAGCATTCTTGTTACTAGAATGAACGATGTAACATAGCTAACAAAAAAAAAATGAAGCATGTTTCCACACGAACACAGGATAAGGATTTTCAAGTAACCCAAATCATAATAATTCATGGTATATTGTTGTCCACCGAGAAAAAAAAACAGCACAACTAATTTAAAAACAATACCATCACATAAATCTTTAGACTTCAAAAACATTTTTTAATTATTATGGGTACATAACACTTGCCTATATTTGTAAGTTTTTTTTTTTAATTTTGAATGTCAGGGTGTGGATGGAGGAAATTTGGAAAGAAGAACATGGTGCTGTTCGTGACAATGTGAGGCAATTTTGAGCAATTTAGATATTGATGGTGTGTTTTAAAATCTAAATTCCGTTCTTGGAATATTTTCTCTTTGAGGTTATTATCATTAGTTCACCACACTTTTCAGCAAGAACTAAGATTTCTCTTTCCATGACTTACTAATCAAGGAAAA
The DNA here is from genome assembly GCA_963573935.1 of Arctocebus calabarensis. Taxonomy (NCBI): domain Eukaryota; kingdom Metazoa; phylum Chordata; class Mammalia; order Primates; family Lorisidae; genus Arctocebus; species Arctocebus calabarensis. Next base: position 29,672 of record CAUYON010031433.1, read on the forward strand.
ACTAAAATAAAATGGGAATTTAATTTTCTTCAGATAAACAAACAAGAGTTAGAAAAAAGAAGTAAAATGGGGGCTAAAGAATATGTATAGTCTATATTGTGTCGTTAAAGAATAAGTACGCATGTGCATATGTTAAAGAATAGTGTAAGTATACGTGTGCACAAATATATGCACATATATACTTTTTATTGGTATATGAAGGACGTATACAAATATATGTCCTTTTTATTGGTGCTTTAGCTAGCAATCACTTGCATGCGTATGTTTTTTCCACAATATTTTCATATTCTTTGATATTTTGTTTAGACTCTTGAGGAAAGAAAAAATTTTATTTAAAAAAATGAAAAGTGTTATGCTGTTAACATAATACTACGTGTACGTGTGTGTAATCAGTGTGCAAGAGAGCTAGATGAGGGGCACAGTGTGCGCCTACGCCAGGACAGGCAGCAAGGGGACCGCAGGGCAGGGGAGGCAGATGTGCCAACGACGCTTGGTTTTCTGGCATGAATGGAGGATTAAAGGCCGCAATGTGCAATTAGGTTATCTTTTTTTAAGTATTTAATAATTCATGTATGTGACTAAATATTGGTTTATGATTTACCAGTTCCACTTTAAGGAATGGCAACTTCTTCAAGCAACGTCCTCATATCCACTGTGCGAGGCTTGTGGGCGTGGAGCACCGGAGCCCAGAACTGCCAGGTTACAGCTCCTTGGCAAAGCTCTCTAGGTGACTTTTCAATGTAGATTTTTGCCCTGCTCCTTTAGTTAGGCTGTTAGACTAAAAATGACCTAATGGTAGAATTAGCACAAATTCTTAACAGTTTCAATGAAATAAACTCTCCCAAGTACTTCAGGGAGAGTCAGATTTTATGAATTGATTATTCTTTCACTAACCTTTTACTGAAGTTAACTGTATTGATAGTTAGTTGACTGTATTGATAAAAAAGTTCATTTGTATAATTAGTTGCTAGTGATTTTCATCTGTAAAATATGTAAACATTCTGCAAATACAGACATCTTTTTGAAGTGAGTCATAATTTTTTTCTCTGGATCTTATGGGGATGGGATCATTTCTCTGGGGTTATGGAAATAGTAGAAACATCTACTAGATGCCTTAATATTTTGTATGTGTTAATATAGAGCTCTGTGTATAAAGCATTGGAATTTAGAATTCCATTTTACATATTTGACAAAATAGCAGAAATTTAAAAATTCTTTAAAATTAGGTCCCATTGTCTATCTTTCCAAAATAGCTCTTTTTATCAATCCAGATAGGGAACATAGCACTTTCAAGTAAAACAATCCACTCCAGTTTCTCAGCTTTAGTTATTAAAACAATTATTGTAGTATTGAGTTTCAATTTGCCTTCCTGCATCTAATATGCTCTCAGTTACATGGAAAAATTCAATTCTTCTTTCATAAAAATTTTATCCATATTTAATAGAATGATCAATCTCACTTTGTCTTTCCCTAATTCCTTCAATGCATGAACTATTCCTTTCCAGACTTCATTATCATCTGTTTCCCTTCTCCAGTTTGTCACAGTTTCTTATAATGTGGGACTTGACTGTTAGAAATATAGTAGGATTACTAGTCCTCTGTACCAATATAATCAAGGATTGCATTAGATTTTGAAAGTACTTCACACTTTTGGGTCACGGTAAACTCATTGCTAACTCAAGTTCTTGGGATTGTTTTTTGTTTGGTTATTCTTATGCTGGACTTTAAATACTCAAGTGTAGAACCTAAATAGTGGGCTTTATATTCATTAATCAATATATGTTTATTGAGTGCTTATTAAATGTCAGGCCCTGTGTAATGTTCTGAGGATGTGGTGGTGAATAAATAGAGCCTGCTCCTGCAGAGCTTAGAAGCTCACAGAGAAGAGCAACTTTACCAGAGATGGGCATGGAAGCACGATATTTTTAGTTCTGAGATTAGAAGTGAAATAGTGAAAGATTTCCAAGCTTTGTAAGAGTACCTCCTTGTTAGCTTCTTTCTTGTTATACTTTTTTTTTTTTTTTATTGAAATAGGTTTCTTCTCCTCTGGAAATTTCTTATCAATGAATTCCTAATGACACATAGTAAAGTCTCATTCATATCTCAATTGATGTCTGATGTTTTAGAAATTCTATTATGGTAACATGCAGCAAAACATAGTCTTCTAAATATTTAAATAGGAATTTCATTTTCAAAGGATGAGCAGGAAATATTTCAGTGTGGCTGAGTGGTTTCCTGTGTTATTTTCAGTTTTCTATTTTCCCTGTCATCCTGCGTTCACTTTTATTTTATAATATTTAAAAAAGTCTTTATGCTGAAAATTTAGATAATGAGATTTTGAAGATGATAGAAAGAATGAACTAGGGGATAACAATACAAATAATCCTTCGTAGAAAGAAAATAATATTTAACTTAAAAAAATGAGAAACATTTATTTCCCTGTGTTAGCATGTTTCACAAAAAAGAAAGAAAAAGAAGGAATGGAACATTTTGATTGTATTATATATGTTTACACAGTCCATAAACATGGTTGATATTTATCTGTCCATAAATTCTACAAATAACAAAGAAAAAATATATGTCAAAATAAATCTGAATAATATTAAATGACGAATTATGATATCAAAAAAATAAGGTCTATAATCCATTGGAATTTATTATAAGGTCTAATCTTTGTCAGAGTGTTGAGATATATGTGAATCTGAATACAACAGGTAATAGTGTACTTGTTTTGGAGAGTAATACATTGTAATTACAATTTTTCGAAAAAGGGACCGTAGTTGGCCTTGGCAAATTCCTGTTAAGGTTACACATACCTATTAATTCTTAATTGTTACATATAAAGGAAAAACATAGGTAGGATGAACCTATATCCTTGAGTTGCTGGAATGCTCTAGTTTACATCTGTTATAGGTCAATTAATGATTGTTCATTATTTCTGCACCCCCTTTCACTCTCAACAGTGTTTTGGTCTGGACAGAAATATATCTTCATTTTATAAATAGGTCCAGTGGTTTAATTTTTCTAGATAACTACTCAATTAAAGAAAAATTATTACTTTTTTTGTAGTTTAAACCTAGTTTAAAACACTTTGAAAAAATAACAAAGATCACAAAGTCTGCATATAATTTCTCATAGGTGGATCCTGACTTGACTCGTAATGGATTCCTAGAACAAAATGAAGATTTTACTTTTATTTAGTTCCTTAATCTGTAATGTTTGGTTCAAATTTGCTAGGTTTTATAAATTTTGAAGGGCCATCTTAGACTTTCTAAGTAGAGTTCAGAAGTGGTCCTACTATTGATAACAATTAGCATTTTAATCAGGGCATAGTACAAGATACTGTTTTAAGAACTTTTTTTACATTATCTTATTTAATTTGCATTGCAACATGATGAGGTAGGTACTATTATTATTCCTATTTTCATAGCTGAGGAGACTGAAGCTTAGAGTGGTTAAGTGATTTGTGCCCTTTCTACCCTCTGCCTGGCAGAAGAATTAAATAGATAGCTATGTTCTAAATCAGCAGGATAAAATAGGTTCATCTCAGGTTCCTACTAGTGAATGTAATGTTAGTGTTTACTTCCTAAATGTCATGAAATGTTTAGTAGCTTCTGAGACATTACATTATTATGTATAGGAAGATTGTCCATGGAAGATGTAGTCTATATGGTACTTGAGATATTCTAAATTGTACTCTGGGATCAAGCCACATCATTGGGCATACATACTTGGGTAACATTGCTTTGAAGTATTACAAATGTGCCTTCTCTGAGCTACCTTCTGGTGTTATTCCTTGGGTTCCTTTATGGACACTATGAGAAGGTGCTCCATTTTTGTATGTTTTTCATTACTTTTATTATTTTAAAGATATTCTTCTTTCCCTTATGTGATGTCCTCCACATTTCAGACCTAGGAGAAGAGATGTGTCTTCTGATTTGCTGGTGTGTCTTTTATTTTATGGGAACTGTGAATTTTGTTTCTGATTTTGTCATTGTCTTTCTCTAGTTTCTAGAAAATCAGAACCAAAATTATGGTTTATTTTTCACTATCCAACAAACTTTAAATGCACATCTCTTGAGCTGACTTTAACTCTGAATTTCTTTTACTTTTCTGTCCTTATGGTCAAGAACATAAATTTAGAATCAGACCACCAGGATTCATTTCTCATCCCAGCTTCTCCTCAATTTTGTGCTTTGGGAATGCTAGTTAGCTTCTCCCAGCCTCAATTTCTTTGTAACAATAAGGATAACAACAGACCAACTCCCGTAAGTTTGTAGGAGAATTAAATGAAGTAAGGCATGTAGAATTTTTAGAATATTACCTGACATATAATGAGTGTTCATTGTTATTATGGCATTACATTGCTAAAATATTTGTAAATCTATTCAAATTCTTTTTTCATTGAGTTTTAACATAAATAAATATTAAAATGTTGACTCTTTTTCTACATGTGGTATGAAAACATAAACATAAATACTTCCACTAAATTTAAGTAGGTCCCAGAGTATTTATTAAACTGAGTCCACGAAACACAAAACATGTATTTTGCTCACTTTGTTTATTTTCACAAAATATTTAGAAATGTGAGCACAACCCAGAGAACCTGCGTAGATCAGTAATTTTGAATAATATGTAAATGATACTCTTCAAATTGGAGAAACTGATTAAGTAAAGTCAAACGTCAGATTATGCCAGGTTAGAAAAGACTCTATTAAAAAGATAAATATAAGTCTCATAAAAAGAATACAAATGTATCAAAAATATATGAAATTTGGCAGATACTTTACCTTTCCAGATACTTTCAGTTCCATTGTGTGGGAAGAAGCACTTGAGTTTCAACCACAAAAGCAAGCAAGTCCAGGCAACTGAATGCATGCAGGGATGGTTGGTCAGGCCCCATTTTTTGCAACAAGTATATGAAAGATGGGTTAATTAGGTTAATACTCTGGCCTACGAAAACCCCAATGAGAATAGATAGGTTTCGTGGGGATATTGCATGTATCATTTCTTTTTATACCTTCAAAATAGCCAAGTTATATAATAAAACATTTTCTCTTGAAGCCTGGAAATAGTATTAAATTACAGGGGCTAAAAATTGTTTTTACTTTAAATTTATCTGAGCTTTATTATTAAAACCCTTTGCATTATGTGATGGTAATGTTTACGTATTTATTATTTATTTATTGTTAGTACATAAAAGTATATGTTTATTTTATACTAGAGAAAGAAGAGAGCAGGGGGAGGGGAGAGATGATAAAAGAGAGAGAGAAGAGAATAGATAGCAGTGAGTTAGAGAGGGCAAGATGGGGGGGAAAGAGAGAAAAAGACCAAGAGAATAGTGAGGCATCCCAAAGGAAGACAAGAAGAACACCAGCCTATTCATTTATTTTTACATTTAGAGATGAGATCTCGCTATGGTGTCCAGGCTGGACTGGGCTCCTGGGCTCAAGCAATCCTCATGCCTCTGTCTCCTGTGTAGCAGGACTGTGAGTGCACACCTCTGGGAAGAGCTTGTTTGTTTTTAGATTAAGAGCTTGTTTTTGTTTTCATTGGTCTACAGCATTTTCATTTGACTATCCATAAATACTACAATTACAATGGTCATCACTGCTATTCTGGATGCCATCTGGGTTCTGGCTTGGGCCATGGGGCCATATGTTGCTTAGAATATCCATGCCAGGAAAGGAACTGTAAGAGGAGGACCCTTCAAAGTCAAGTTTTCACTTTACCGAAAAGTAGATAGAGAAGACAGTCGTGTCTTAAGTGCTCGAAGTTCACTTGCAGGCTGTGAGAGGAGGGCATGGATGGTTAACATGTTTCGAGGGTTAGGATGCATCTAGCACTATATCATAAAGTAAAATCAGAATAAAGGGAGAAGAAAACTGGAGAGAAATAAGGGATTTCATGTCTCATATCAATGGGAGACACGCTGGGGACTAGTCTTCAAACAAGATCAATCCTTCTTTCCAGCAATCCCAGGGCTGAAAGCAAGTAAACATCTTCTAGCTAACGTTTAATTAATTCATTCAATAGTTGTCATTCTCCAAGTTAAAATGAAGAAAGTCATCAACATAGCTCTTATGTATAATCCAGATACTATCTAGTATGGTGTCTACCTATGAAATCAAGTCAATAAACAATGTAACCTAGTTGTATGTACTCTCATATTAAGCTGAAAATTAAAAAAAAATCAGTAATTAAGATGCCAGAAATTTGCCTTGTCATACTCCAGGCTTAGGCAGGTGTGAGCACCAGTGACATGGCTGGCTCTACATGGATTGCTGGATAGTGCTAAGGAAGGAAAAGGATAGCTCATGAATGAGAGATTTCAGTGCCTAAATTTAAGAGTGAAATTATCACACTACTTTATTTCCCCCTTAGAATATTATATCTTGAGTGTTATAATAATAAAGGTGAATGTTTAGCTGGGCGTTGTGGTGGGCGCCTGTAGTCCCAGCTACTCGGGAGGCTGAGGCAAGAGAATCACCTAAGCCCAGGAGTTGGAGGTTGCTGTGAGCTGTGTGACACCATGGCACTCTACTGAGGGCTATAAAGTGAGACTCTGTCTCTACAAGAAAAAAAAATAAATAAATAAAAATAAAGGTGAATATTTACTAAAATTTCTTATGTACCAAGTACTCTAATATCTCATCTAATTTAATCTATAGAAAAATGTGATTTATCTTTTCCAATGAACATATGAGAAAAGTGCAGGTCAGAGAAATTACATAACTTTTCCAGGTTCTGTAACTGGTTGAGTACAAGGAACAGATTATAATATAAATCTTATAACTTAGTCAAATGTATCCTTAAAATTGAATTAGTCCATCAAACCAACATACACTTGCTTGATAGAACTACTTCACGTAAGGGTCCTTCTGAATTCAAATAATTTCTGATAATATAATTGAGATTTCCCCACTGAGTGGACACCATAAAACTGTCAGTGTTATCTGAATATTGGTGAGAAATGGAGATCTGATCTCTGCTTTTACCCTTGTCTGCCTTCCATCAAAGATCTTCTATCCCAGCATATATTTGCATATTTACTGATACAGAAATAGGAATATATGCTTGTATTCCTTACTGTACAAATGAGAAGAAACAATGAACAAAATCATTTCTATCCTCAAAGATTAAATTGAACAAGATACAATTGTTATCATTAGAAAAACTTTAACACTTTAAAGAAGGGCTCATAAAATGATCAAGCAGTATATAGGAAGTAAGTATGTGTATATTTTGGGCTGTAGATAATGACTAACATACTGATTTTTAATTGTCCTTAATTTTCTTCACATTTTAGAAACAGTTATGTGGCCTTTTATCGTTTTTTGCATATGGATTTACATATATGTTTGAAGAATGAAAAAAGTTCTGGTTTGAAAGGGGATGGGGTATTTGTAGTATATTCTGCCTTTTTTGAAAAATGTTCATAATATAATTTTTTTTTTTTGAGACAGAGCCTCAAGCTGTCACTCTGGGTTGAGTGCTGTGGCATCACAGCTCACAGCAACCTCTAACTCCTGGGCTCAAGCTATTCTCCAGCCCAAGTAGCTGGGATTACAGGCACCCATCACAACGCCCGGCTATTTTTTGCTTGCAGCCATCATTGCTGTTTGGTGGGCCTGGGCTGGATTTGGACCTGCCAGCTCAGGTGTATGTGTCTGTTGCCTTAGCCGCTTGAGCCACAGGTACCAAGCCTTAATAATATAATTTTAAAGGAGGATTTTTTTTTTGACTAAAATTTGGATCCAATGGCCTTGTGTACCACAGGTTATAGAATAACACAAAACACTATTTCAGCTTGAAGCTTAATAAAATTAAAATTATTGTGTAAATAAGTCCTTATAAAGTATTTATAAACATCAATTCTAAGAAAATATTTCAGACTAACATTTGATACAGGTTTTTTTTTTTTTTTTTTTGGTTTGCTATTTGATGTGATCTTCAACTTTTGTCTTGAAGTATTTGCAGGATCTGAGCATGTCACATACAAAAGATTTTGCTTATGGGTAAAGCTAGACCTGGTAAAATTAAATAATCAGGTTTTGTCTCTGGGCATAGGGAGAACTATTATCCCCAACAGAAGAATAAGCAATTTCATGAGGATCAAAGTTGTCGACCAAAGGGATAAAATTCAGGTAAAGAAGTTTCAGACAATTGGCTCACAAGTGAGAAAATTTTTGTGTGGGTGGAGGCCTCACCTCTTTCCTGGAGCCATGAAAGCCCATCAAGATTTTGACTAGGTTTGCCTGCATAGTTAGAACATTTATAGGTTTTTTTCTTTTTTAGGAATTCAATTAATAGTGATTATCCCTTAGTTCGAATCTGAGTAGTGCTGTGTACTATGCAAATGAGGATTGCCACTTGGCCTTTTAGATCTATCGTATGCATCTATAAAGAGGGGTAGGAATTTATAGTTCTTTGTTAGCATATAATTTTCAGTTGAATAAGTTCTTCATGTATATCATTCGTATGGTCTCTGAGTTGCCCACGTGTGACTTGATGGCACTCAGGGTAGGTATTGCTTTATATTTGGAAGCTACTACCATATTTCAAATAAAATTTAAAGGTAATACAATTAACTCTGGATTATTAAAGCTGATGAAAAAGGGAAATATGAAGAAGTGATTGTCTGCAGACAATCATTTATTTTTATACTCTGTTTCCCTCCTTCTCTCTCTCAATCAACCTTTTATTATAGTGCCTATTAAATGATAAACTAATTTAAAATAAGAAGCATGTTCAAGTTTCTCTTGGTCTTTTAGCTGACTAAATTCAAGGGTTTGCTTAAGAAAACAAATGTAGACATCAGCTAGGATCAATCATGTATTATGGTTTATTAATCATCAATTTTTATTATGTGCAAGTTCAGAAATAGTCACTCAGGATCTTTGCCAGTTCTTTCCATCTTTTCTCAGAAATCATTTGTGCATCTTAAAACTTTATAGACACACAGGTGTCTCAAATTTATTTTGGTGTCTGTGCCTTAGTGATTGTTACTTTTCCTGCCCTTCTTCCCTTTTTAAATTTAGAGTTTCCCTTTTCTCAGAGAAATGTCACTTTATGATTCTTTATTTATAAGACCTCCAAAATGTATCTTTTCCTTGAATATTTAATTAACTTCTTTTGAAATCTCATACCTGACGATGTTTAAGATGAGATCTCTTTAGGAATAAAAATAAAATCATTAGTTCAATACTATTCAACAAGCTTTACTGAGCTTCAGCTCTTTGTCAGGCTCTCTGCTAACTGCTGAGACACATGCTACAATGCTTTATTCACTTACTCAACAAATACAGATTGAATTCCTAAAATAGTTTAAGTCTTAAGAAGTTGTATCTGCCCTCATGGAGCTTGTGTTCCAGTCAGATAAGTAATTATACTGATGTTACTTCATGCATGCTAATGATGATGCCTCAACTAAATTGAAAACCCCTGTGAGAAAGAAACCAACAGGTCTTCTTTACTTGCTGAAACCTCCTCATTCTTCTCATGCATCCTTTAAGGAAACATCGTAGCCTAAATTCTCAGCTCTACTCTCTCTTTTTCCATGTTCTTTAGCCATAAATTCAGGTGCATCTGCAACTTTCATTATTGCACAGTGCCCTGGTTCTCATGTCTGAAAATGAGTCACACATTCAAATCCCTACTCCTCAGTTGCTACAATTCAACAGGCCTCAACATAAACTCATGCTGTCCCACCATGTACTCCTTCCTTGTTTTAACTCTTTCTGGCGCCATCTTCTCTGTCCCCTAGGCTTGAAACTATGCAGTCATCTTTGACTCATCATTCCCCTGCTTCAGTCCTTGCATCTAATTAGTCCTGAAATTATGTTGCCTCGTCCTTCTAAGCATTTGCTGTCGTCTCTCCTTTTGACTCATGATCACAGTTGACCACTCTAGATTAGGTCTTCATCATTTCAGAGTTGAATCATTCATTTCCTCCTCGGCCTCTTTATTATGATCTTTTACTTCCTTGGAGTCCATTAGGCGTTCTTTAAATACATATTTAACGCTATAAGCATTCGTTAAATACTCCCCTTTATCATCTCTTTTCCTGTTTAAAAATCTATAAAGAAATCCCATTTATGATATCAACTCTAATTTTTCTCGAGTTCCCAGGTGCTCTGTGACTTGGGATCAGTCTGCCTATCTGACTTCATTGCCTGTTACTCTAATTCTGAACTCTTCTCTGGTGGGCATGTCTTCACATCTGCCCTGCTTATTTTCATGCCTTTGCTCCAGAAGTAGTAGAAAATAAAGTTTAAGAGCATGGCTTGGGAGTCAGACAGACAGGCCTGGAATTCAGTATCTGCTTCAGTTATTTCCCAGCTCTGTGACCCTGGGCAAAAACAGAAAAGTTTTCTAAGCCTCAGTTTCCGAAGAGAAAGTATTTAACTCATTATGTGTTGTGAAAAGCAAAAGAGATAAGGTAGGTTAAGTGCTCAGGTATGGTGTCTGGTAATATCACGTGCTTAGTAAATGTTGTTATTGTTTTTACTCTATCTATTGTCTTTCTTTCTCCTGGTGTACATTTCTTCTTTCCCTCCACCGTGCCTAAAAATAGAGAAAGAGGCTTTAACAGTGAGACTTTTAAAGTGGGACTTTGAAGTGCGAGTTCATGTTGAAAGTGGAGGAAAATAAAGCTTTAAAGTTTTGCTCAAAGTCCCTGTCCCTATGGCATTTTAACCAACCTACTTGTGCTTCCTCTGAATTCCTAAAGAACAGAGGAACTACATAAAAAATTTAGGTTCTGAATTACATGTCAAGAGGGTGAATGTGAAGTGTCACACAGGAATCCAGGTGTGTGGATCTAACTCCCCCAATGATTAGCTGAAGAGCACAGACGTAATCATGGATCTTAATTTCCTCATTTTTAAAATGGGAAAATCCCCAATTTTTTCCACCATGTAATGTTGATGGAGGATCAAATACATTTGCCTTAGAAATTGTCCATGATTATTACAAGTCTAGATTTTCACTGTGTATTTAATGATTGATTGGTTGTTGGGATGTTTTGGTAAAGGTTAGGCGTTGGTTTGTAGGGTGATTATAGATTTTTGGAAAAATAATGTATAAACTATATGTATTATAGGTACTATAGAACAAATACCTTCCTTGAGGTCAGTGCTAAAATGACTGATTATGAAGAAATCCAGTCTACTAGATTCTTTTATGTATATAATGCATGCATCATTTTTTGTCTGGTTCATTTGGAACTGTGCTTACAGCAAGGATGGGAATTTAAAATTAACCTGTTAATGAACTTTTGGTATTCTCAGGGCTTGGTAGTCCAAAGAATGTTACTAGGCCTTCTTGAGTTATTTTAAAATTTTTAAAAGGAATGAAGAAGACGTTATAAACAAACACTAATTAGTAAAGTTTTCTCTTTCTTTAAAAATTTTTTAAGAAATTTCATTTTTATTAATTGAAAAAATGTTATAGAGACATCAAAATACATTCACATATTTGGATACATTAAATATATTTTTGTGACTTAATATGCTTTATATAAAAGTATTCAAAGCCGTATTATACTTGCTAATAATTACAAATATTTTGAATTTGACTTTTCATCTGAATTTAAGTATTTTTCTAATTTTAAAGTCTAACTTTACTAATACTTAACCTTAAGTAATCTTTCAATTGATTCTATTTTTAGTTTGCTGGAAGGCTGTAGACTCATGTTCAAAGGGAAAATTATTATTAAATGGTGCAGTATGTAAGGTTAACCCCACATTGGCCCCACCCAGGCTAATTGGCATTATTGAAGTAGGGAAGAAGGAATGCTAGCCACAGGGAGTTACCTGTTTTCTATGATTCATATCTTAGAGCCGACAGGATAAATTTAGAGGGCATCCACTCCTAGTTAAATGCCAGGTTCTCACTCTTTGACAATTATATTTTAGTACACAAGTTTTTTGTTTGTTTTTTAAAATCTGGCCGTACTTCTTGGGAAAACAAAAGATACGTCAAGCCATCCCAAGCTGCATCTTCAGTTGTGTTCATTCATGGTTTTGTTCACTGCAGACACAATGAAGAAATAAGATGTAGTAATTCAAGGTGATTGTTAGCTAAGTCCTTTGGTTTAGCCTCAGTTCTGGGCATTTTGTAAATAAAAGTGTATGTAGCAGAGATCAAGATGATTTTTTTTTTCCAAAGCAGGGTCTTGAAATTTCCTGAAATTCACTCCAGAAAAGACCTCTGTATTGATGCTTTTGGAGGAAATATGATTCCCAAGTTAGTGTTATCTGTAAAGGAACTCTTGGGAGCTATACAGCTGTCCAAACTGACCATTTCCAGCATGGGTGTTTGTCAGTGGCATTCACTATCCCCCTTCTGACACCACTTTTGGGGGGTCCTTTCATGGACGCCACCTATCAGGGCCTGGGACTGGCCAGGTCTCTGCCCCCACCTATCTAGCTGTGTTCTCTGCCCCCACCTATCTAGCTGTGTTCATGGACCCCAATGCTGTTATCTCACTCAGGAACAATTGCTCTTGGGTGCCCAAGGGCTATTTACTTTAGCAGAAGGGAGAGAGAAAGAGAGATAATCTTTGAGAGAAAGAAACAGTCTCAATAGAAGAATGAATCTTAGCAGCCTTTCACAGTGAGACATTGTGCTGGTGTTCTACAAGCAGGAGAAGTGACAGAGTTAGAGTCAGTAGGTCTGTGATAAAATAGCATGATCCCATGACTCCCTACTCTTGCTGTTACTTATAGAGGTGATCTCGTGGCTACTTGCACCACAGAGGGAGACTGCCAATCACTGATACTCTCACCTCACAAGCTCTCGTAGTAGGAGACCTGAATTTCTCCCCATGCCCTTTTCACCAAGATGTTCCATTATTGAGTTACAGGTGTTTTTATAACTCTCACTCCTCCTAGCCATAGGCTATATGGACTGCTACAGATGTTATAGCTTTTTTGGTGATTGGAAGAACCAATAATAATAATAGGGTGAACTTACCATTAGGAGCTCTGATCAAAATTCTTGAACAGAAAGAAAATAATGTCAGTTCAAAGGTGTGGTTTGCATGGAATTCCAAGCACCATGGCTGTCATCTTGATATGAAAACTTTTCCTCATGTTTCATATTTCACAAGTGTGCCACTAAGTAGGTTCTCAAATTGTTTATCTTTTTTCATTGAAAACTAGAATTTAATGAATGCAATTTGAAATGAAAATGACCTTACAGGAATTTGTTTTATTCCTTCTTTAGGGTCAACATTTAAAACTTACTTATGTAAGAATTTTTAAAATGTAAGATTTTAATTTTCAGAAGTTTTTTTTTCTTAATTTTCTATGATATTTATCCTTCACAGGAGGCTTTTCAGGCCTATTTTGCAAAAGCAAGATGATTTTCTGTTTCTTTCTTAATTAGTCTTGGTCTCTTATAGTTTTTCTATCAGCTTATTTCAAAGTCAGATTTTCAAATGTAATTCTTTGACTTAATGAATTTTACTGAAAATAATTATATTTAACAGCCAAAATTCATTAATTCAACTAAATTTAATTAAGGAATATAGTATAAATTTAATTAAGGAATATAGTGTAATTTTTAATTTAATTTATAATATTTCCTTATGAATTGTGGAAAGGCAATTCTTCGCAAGCAACTTGGTAAGGCTCCACTATCAAAATATGACTGTGGTTAAAATTTTCTTCATTTGTTCTCCCTCAACTCAAAATTCATGAGTAAATCTTTCCCTTTTATTTCACAATTAAAGGAGGACCCGTATAAGTTTTTTAAAGAATGAGAGATTTAAAGGAATAGAGAAATTCAGAAATTCATGAGATTGTGGTGTTAGAATGAGTAAAAAGGCAATATTTTCAATGCATATGCAGTGAAGAGTGACAATGTTTTGGGGCTGACGGGGAAAGAATGAGATTCTAGAAATTACATGAATTCAGGCCCAGGTGTGTAAATGAAGTTTGAAAATTTTAGTTACCTCCTAAAGAATATTTCAAAAATTTGTTCCTAGACTACTCTAGCACCGGAGCTGGTGGCCAAGGAGAGAGAACCAGTGGGGAAGGTGGGGTTACAAGTTGATGAGGCTCCGGATGGAGGGAGTGGCGGCAGGAGCTGCCAAAATTTAAGTTTTAGAAGTGAGTAAAGCTGATTTTGGAAGACAAAATGACTACAGCTGTAGAAAGAAAGTATGTTTATGTGAGAAAAAATTGGATCATCTAGGATACCACCAGAGTCTTGACAGCGGAGTATTTCCCTTTAGTAGAAAAACTTTAAAGTGACCTACTTCATAGAAAGGAAAGCCTTTGTCAGTAATAATTATCTTCTGTGAAAATTGAAAATAAAGTGCCAATTTTAATTTTGTTTTGGAACCCTATAAACTTGACAATGCAAGATTAGGGAAAATAATGAATTTTATCTGAGCTATTAAAACTGAGAGAACGCTCAGACCAACACATTAAAATTGGAAACGACATTGAAGAAGCATGCACATGAAACAGTGGATCTAAAATTTCCAAATAACCAATATGTTCTTAGACTCAAACTTTGGGAGAAAGAAAGCAAAGCAAAGAATGGAAAAATTGAACAAATTTGGGCAGCACCTATGGCTCAGTGGGTAGGGCTCTGGTCCCATGTACCGAGAGTGGCGGGTTCGAACAAGGCCCCGGCCAAAGTGCAACAAAAAACTAGCCAGGTGTTGTGGTAGACACCTGTAGTCCCAGCTACTTGGGAGGCTGAGGCAAGAGAATCGCCTAAGCCCAGGAGTTGGAGATTGCTGTGAGCTGTGATACTACTGCACTCTAGAGGGGGTGATAAAGTGAGACTCTGTCTCTTAAAAAAAAAAAAAGAA
>CAUYON010031437.1:0-67217 GCA_963573935.1 Arctocebus calabarensis
ATATCATGAACGGTATGTCAATCAGGTTGATAAAATATCTCAGATTGCATGTGAAGCCCCCACACTGTACCCCATGGTTGAACTAATGTACACAGCTATGATTCAAAAAAATAAAATAAAATATTATAAAAAAAAAAGAAGTTGGGCAAAAATATGAGAAACCCAGTTACAGATTAGAAACACTACAACCAGGTTTTATGCTTCTTAAAAGGGACCAAAATATCATATGTTGAAACCATATAATAAGGAAGAAGGTGATATGTGGAAATCAAGGTCCAGGCCTACTGAGTTGTTTTTTTGAAAAAATTTTGCTTATTTTTATATAGCACTTAGTAACGTGTCATGAGAATTTATGTCCTAAGTAGCTCCTTTTGGCTGATGATGAGAAAGAAAGTATTTAAAATTGAGGTAAACCATTGCCAGGCTAAGGTAAAAAAAAAACCAATAATCAGCCACTCAGGGTACATGCAGACTGGTTCCCACTATCATCAAAAAGCACTTGTATTATGCTAGGTCAAAAGCTTCCCTGAGAACCTGGGTGCATGAGCCAGCACTTTTCAAAGCTGAAAGGTGATTCTGGATATAAGCAATGGGGTGGTTTTCAGACTTTAATCTGCATAGTGCCCTCTTTTGAAGTGTGTTACAAATGTCCAACACCAGGGTCTCATCCTTAAAAATTCTTAATAAGTGGGCTTGAGCAAAGACCCAGTAATCTGGTTTTTAAAAAATGTTTTATTGGCTCGGTGCCTGTGGCTCAATGGGCTAAGGCGCCAGCCACGTACACCTGAGGTGGCGGGTTCCAATCCAGCCCGGGCCCACCAAACAACAACGACAGCTGCAACCGAAAAATGGCCGGGCGTTGTGGCGGGCGCCTGTAGTCCCCGCTACTCGGGAGGCAGAGGCAAGAGACTCGCTTGAGCCCAGGAATTGGAGGTTGCTGTGAGCTGTGACGCCACAGCACTCTATCCAGGGTGACAGCTTGAGGCTCTGTCTCAAAAACAAAACAAAACAAAACAAAATGTTTTATTTATTTTAGGAAGCAATTTGCTGTAATTTTGAGGACTACTCTTTGAGAAATGCTGATCTATGTTATCCATCCAAAGGGCCCAAAATTTTAAAGCTAAATATTTAAGCCTTTCAAAATCAGACAATGACAGAACATTAGAACTAGGAGGGCCATAGACACAGTAGATGGGGAGGTTTCAGAGCACAGGGCTCTCTCTGTATACTCTCACCGCAGCTCAGCATGCTGGTTAACAGGAAGATTTGGCCTTGATTTCTAGCACTGCCACTTGGGATAATGTGACTTGATAAGCTATTGATTACTTTGGAATTTCACTTTTGTTATTTGGGGTGATTGTGGGAGTATGTGAACTAGTGCATACAAAGTACTTTTGCGAAGTGAATCTGGTCACTTCCAGGTCATACCAACCTGGTCATGCGTAAGTCCCAGATTCTTTCTGGGAAATAATGTGTAGTGCCCCAAGAAACTTTAAGGTAGGTAAAGATTAGCTACAGTCCTACCATCTTGCCAGCAGGTTTTGTTTTGTTTTACTTTACTTTATTTTATTTCATTTTTTTTGTTTTGAGACAGAGTCTCACTTTGTCACCCTTGGAAGAGTGCTATGACATCATAACTCATGGCAACCTCAAACTCTTGCGCTCAGATGATCTTGCCTCAGTCTCCTGAGTGGCTGGGCCTTACAGGTACCTGCCACAACACCCGGTTATTTTTATAGATGATGCCACCCTCTTGCTCAGCCTAGTTTCAAACTCCTGAGTTTGGGTAATCCACCCGCCTTGGCCTCCCAGAGTGCTAGGATTATAGGAGTGAGCCACTGCGCAGAGACTTGGCAGCAGGTTTTAATGAAAGTAAACTGCCCCTCATATAGGTATTTTTTAAACTCAACACAAACTAGCAATCAAGCACAGAAATAGTGTATGCAACTATCCTGTGAAATGGCAGTCCCAGCTCTGACTTTTCAGGCGTTTTCAGCCTCCTGCATGAGAAGGCTTTGCAGATCCTCATAGTGATGTTCCAGGACTCAGTGACTTTCCACTCAGCCTCAGGCAATTACAGATCCTCCCAGCCAAAGCTGGACACAAAACCACCTGGGGATCAAGTCTCTGTCACATCCCTGAGGGTTTCACTCGCAGGGCTGCCCCATTTGCTAGTTTCCTTTAGCCAAGTGGAAGTGTCTCTTAACAGTTTTGGGCAGCCCCCATTATCAATGAGCACCCACTTATTACCTTTATCATGCAACTTAACTCAGTAACTTCATTCATCAAACCTGTTCTGAATTCACTATGCTAATTAGCAAGTCTCTGGTTGATAGAAAAATAGATAACAAAAGTATTTGTTGTAGCTGCCTCTGGAGTATTTCCTTTCCCATAAAACAGTAGCTGGACATGACAGTGACAATTTTCCATAAGAGCAACTGGATGTCCCTGGCTCTGAAGTCTTCACTAAGGAGTACATACTTAATTACCACACTGTCAACACAGAAATACTTTATTTTTGTTTATTTATTTATTTATTTTTGAGACAGAGTCTTACTATGTTGCCCTTGGTAGAATGCCATCACATCACAGCTCACAGCAACCCATACTCTTGGGCTTAAGTGATTCTCTTGCCTAAGCCTCCCTAGTAGCTGGGACTACGGGCACCTGCCGACACCTGGCTATTTTTTTGTTGCAGTTGTCATTGTTGTTTAGCTGGCCTGGGCCGGGCTTGAACCCTCCAGCCTAGGTGTATGTGGCCGGCACCCTAACCACTGAGCTACAGGTGCCGGGCCAACACAGAAATATTTTTAAAGTCAATTATTTCATGTAAGTAGCACTTAGTACAATGTTTGCCTATTAAATACCCAACTAATGTTAACTGTTATTATGATTATTACCATTGAAAATGTGTTGAATAAGTCAAAAGGTATAGAAACTCTATTACAGAAAATGAATAAAATAATAATCTAAATATAAGCAAAAGTATATTATGCAAGCCAAGAATTACTCAGAGTCTTAATTTAGCTCTGGTTCTTAACATGTTATCAGAACTTTGAGTTAAAGTTTATTTAAAAAGGGACTACAGAAACCAAAGTTTACATGGTAAATATTTGAGGATGGAGCTAAAACCTTCTCCTTAAACAAAGTAGAAAGCACTCTTTTTCAGATCTTGGATTATGACCCAGGAGTGAGCTGCAAAATCAATTCTGGATTACAGTGTGAAATGCATTTGGAAATGTGGGTTGTGGTTAAAAGTGGTGGGCAGTCCCTGGTACAGAAGCCACGAGGCAGAGGAGGAGGAGGAGGAGGAGGAGGAGGAGAAGGGCAGGGATGCAGGCTTTGGTCTTCCAGGTGAGCATCTGGCACATCATTGAGATGAATGATACCTGAGGGTCAGGCTGAGATCCTTCAAAGATGTTTTATTATCTTTAATTTCTTATTTGCTATCTAGAACCTTTGGGACTTACTAAATTTTGATTACAAAGTCTAAGAATATGGTAGTAATGATTTTCAGAGACCGAATTCAGAATTAAAAAAATAATAGCTGACAAGCCTCTGTGGAGCATTAGTGCCGCATGTTAAGAACTTACACTTCTCCCTTTCTTTATGCTGATCAGAAAATAGCACAAAATGGACAGACACTCCTTCGCTTTTCTTTAGTGTGATGGTAAAATCTATTGGATCCATCATTTCAGTGGCACCTTTAAGAGTCTGTCAAATGGCAGAGGCTCCCAACCTGCCTTTCCGTACAGAACTGTAACTCTGGAGGCACCCTGCGTGACAGAAACACATTTACGGCTACACTCCAAACATAGTCTTCTATTTTTTTGTCTTTCCTCTGAATTTCTATTTCCACCTTAATAGCTTCTTGTCAAAAGTGCTGTGGCTGTTAGTTTGCAGGAACAGGACAGGCAGGGCTGCCTCATGATTCACTAAGATTTACGTTAGAAAGGATATAACTTTTTGTTAATAATAAAAGGCATGTCCTATAAGGGGTGAATATCAGCTTATGAATGGGCTACATGGAAATACTTGTTCATCAGAACAAGTATAGGTGTCAACTATTTTAAAACTGTCTTATAACCAGCAACCGAAAGTAATTCTCTTCTAAACATTAAATAAAATAATTCGAACCCATGCTAAATGGGAGCATCTATAGTACTAGACTCTGTGCCCTAGCACAAGATTCATCTTCGGGCAGGTCTGGAAGTTAGGAGGCCTGGAATCTAGTTTCTGAGATATGATCTGAAATGAGTTTCACATTTTTTTCTATGCTTTCATTTCATTGTACACAGAATAAGACAGTAAGTACTGACTTACTAATATTCAAGGCCGTTCAGATAACATGATTTACTGGGTTGAGAGCTTTGAAAAAGTGCTTGTCCAGTTGTAGGGTAGTTTTATTAAGATAACATTCACAAATAGAGTAAGTATTTCCTCTTGACAAAATGACTCACAGGTTACTAAGTGATCTTTTCAGTCTAACTTGCAGGTAATCCTTTAACAGTCCTGGAAATGATTCCACTTAAAGTGAAAAAACAAGATCTCTTTAAGATTTTTTTCTCTCTTATGACAGACAATCTTTTGGATAGTGTAAGATATTTTTTTTAACCTCTCTAGGAAGAAGCAACAGCTATATTTCCTTTCCTGCAATACTCTTAACATTATTTACATAATTATTCCTTTCAAGTAAGCTTTTCCTTTGCACATATTTTAGGGAAACTGTTTTTATTTCATTGAATGGAAATACCAGTCACAGACTCACAGAAAGAACCTCAAGTATCATGTTGCTCATCTTCTCCTTGCAAAGACGAGGAAAGGAGACCCAGGGCAGTTGAACAATTTGTTCCAGCTTTTGGCGAGAGAACTAGAACTTGAATCCAGACTAGAATCAGGTACGTGCCCCTTCCACCCTATGCCTACTAAAAAGCTCATTCTTTTAGCTTAATGCACAGTTTCTAATGGCTTAGGTCATAGTTCATCTGTGACTGGGCCTATAGTGAAGTGCGGAGTGTTGCCTTGATTTGCTTTTGTACATCAGTGTCTGTGAAAGGCAGGATGCTTCATAGACTTTAATAAGCACTGATCATGAGAGTCTATTTAAAACTTAAATAGCATTGATTCAATTCAGAAATACTTTTGGAAATGAGAAAAAATTAGGAGCCGATAGTCACTTGACATGCTCTGAGATTATGTGCTTTCACTTTGCTATTTAAAAACATTGAAAACTTATATAAACATATGTTTAAGTCCCTTGAATGTCCTGAAATACTTACTTGCTAGTGTACAGTGAGAAAGTTTCTATGTATATTGAAACTCTAGATAAGTAAAGTGATTCGAATACTCAAGAGAAAAAGATAAATAAAAGTAAAATACCAATTCCACAGAATATCTTGGATCTAATTTCTTTCTTGATGAGCTCTATTGACTGACTGTGCATGGAGCCATTATTTATTAGGCTACAGGCTGTTCTTCAATCTCCCCTATAGAAAATATCTTCTCCTTATTACACAAATCACCACTGAACTAGATAATAATTTCGGAGAGTTCATGGCTTTTACGGCAACCCACAGCAAGTGATGCTGTCTTGACAAAATATAAAATTACCTCAACCCTGAGCTCCAACTCTAGGAGAGCAGCAAACAAGCCCCGTAGTATTGTTTTAGATGAAGCACAGTGATAGCGCTGCACTTCCTTCAGGCCTCCTCTTTCTTCCTGAATGAACTCCAGGGAATGGCACCATGTCAGGCTTTCCAGATGGATTATGTGAAGCCATAGCTCAATGTCATTTTCAATAGGAAGCCTCATAATTAAAGGTCAAATAGTCACTTCATCTGCAATCAATCAATAGAAAAAGTACTAATACGAAGAACTAATCAATCAATGGCAAATGCACTAATAAAAGCAATGAATCAAATTCAGCATGTGTGTAGATGCAAGTACATGGAAGAGATTGAGAGAGGGCAGAAACAAGAACAATAAAATAAATTGAAGGTGTATGTATAAGAGAATACTCAGAAAGCTTTCAAGCAAGAGATTTTATCTGTGGTCCATTAGTTACATGGCTACCACTTGGCCTGCAATAATTTATTCTTAAATACAAATAAATACAGGATATAAGAATGAATGGCATTTTGTAAGTTTCACTTAATGTAGTCTATTTGAGCTGTTTACATATATATATATAATCATTGGAAGAAATATTATGATAGTGACTGCAATGGGAAAGATAGATATTTCAAAGTGCCAAATAGGAATATTATAACATGTTGTATTTCTTTTTAGTGTGAGAAGTGACACAAAATATAACTCTGAGTGATATTAGCTGAAATTTCCCTCTGTTTCCTAATTATGAATTCTGCATACTTTGTGTGATGTTCTTTCATTTCCATGCAGATAAAAATTTCTATTAGAATCATTAGCTTGTAGCTCAGGTCACTGTCTTGGCATAACCTCTGTACCAGTGAGGGCAGGTCACCAGCAGAGGGAAACATGTGTTGGATCTTGTGACAATGGATACAGTTAATTTATAGGGCTTAGCAAGGCCATTCTAACAATAGCATCTAGATATCCCCTTACTATATGTGAAAATAGGGTGATCTCTCTGAGATAAAGGAAGCACCCAAGAGGCCACTTATATAAATGCTACCTAGGAGACTGCAGGAAGGAAGCCAGGTATGATTAAGGCATAACAGATTATTTGAATTGGAGGTAAAATTACCTAATCTTAGGGACACAGACACTGAGGCCTGGGGAAGTATCAGTGTAAGAGCCAGGATGAATATTTATAGATTAGATAAGTCTTATAATTCCAAGAGAGTTTAGGTGTGTCATGCTATCAAAGAAAGTAAGCATTTATTCTACCTGGTTACTTAGATAGCCAAACTAATACAGAATCTTATTAGAGGATCTATGTATCTACTTCATGGGTGAATACTGCAAAAGCAAACAAAAATCCAAGTGAACTAATCCTTTTTAGTAAAACTATTAGATCAGACTACCTATATGCTTGCCCGAAAATCATCTTTCAGAAAGTATAAAAACCGGAAGAGTATAGCTTTGGGATTAAGAAAAATGAAAAGACAAAATAAGAAAAAAAATTGAATGGGTAGCTATTTTGCTTATAAGAAAAGAAAAGAACACTGATGGCATTGCAATATGCTTCTTGCTCTTTGCTCAACACGGGACAGGGAAACATTGTAGAGAACAAATGAAATCCATTTTGGTTTTTCATACAAAAGTAAATCCCTGGGTTGGGTTTAAAAGCCCAACGAAGATATGCAGACATGTATTTGTTGCAGCCGTGGTTCAGCGTGTACTCAAGGGATGTGACCATTTGACCCCTGCACTCTCCATCAGAGGAGTCTGGCAGCAACCACCTCTGGATCTCCTCACTTTGTAAACGTGCTTTAGTTTTTAGAAGATGGGGAACACCAGATATCACACCTCAACAACATGCATGGGAAAGAGCATGATGACTTCTTTGAGGTCAACCACTAAACACTTGTTACAGGAAACCCTAAAAGACAGGGGACTGCAACTCTGGGAGTGGCAACACAGTTATAACTGTTATTATAGTTATTAATAATGAATGATAGTAGCTAAGCTTCCAGAGCACCCACTATGTGCCGCGTAGCACAGCAAGCTTGAAGATGGGTCATCTGATTTAGTTCACAGTAATCTATTCATGGCACAATTACTGAGCACACTTTGTCATGTATTGACTACCTGTGGTCTACCAAGTACTGTGCTAGGCACCTAACAAAGTGTTATTCTGCTCATTTCACAGATGAAAAAGCTAAAGTTTAGGGAGGTTGATTGATTTGTCTGGGGTCACAAAATCAGGATGAGAATATGGCTACCAAGGCTATTTCAACTTCAGTTTGATGATGATTACAAAGAAAACCAAAAACACTTCAAGGCCTGGACGGTAGATATATAATTTATTCAAATAAGCTGAAGCTCTAGACAGCAATGGCTCCTTAAGAGTTTGTCCAATTTCTAAATCATTTTCCAAATCTGGTAAGAGTGATAGTAGACTCTGTCAGACTACTATGCTTGGGACTTGTAAAAACATTATGAGATGCCTTCATATCTAGCTTACAGAGTAAGTTTCTTTAACATGAGGAGGCTTAGAGCCATGTCATAACTCTCCATTCTCTTAAACGAGCTGCATGACAAAAACATGGAAGAATTTTTAATATGAGGTTTTGCTATAACATGTCCACCATCTCAAGCAGTTTGTGAATGATGTAAATTTCAGCAAAGCTTCTAAGTGCTGAATGACTTTTAATGACCCTAGATTCTGGATGTCGAACAGGTTATTGGGATAATGCCACTAAATCAGGTAAAGCTAAGTAGAAAATAGCACTTTTCTCCTTACTCCATTTTTGTCTGTTAAATACATACTTATTCCACTTTTAGTGCTAATCTGATTGAGTTCATCATAATTATGTTGTTTCTTTAGAGAAATAACATAACATTTGGAAATGAACTTCAAACTAATGTCAATATTAAATTAGAGTACCAACATTCCCACCTTGCTTTGAGCTCCCCTTTCATTAACATTTTCCAGGGACAACTCTAGAGCCTTTTAAAGCAAATGTTTTGCCAATTCCTTTTTCACAAGAAGTCTCCTTTCCCATCTCTACCCCTACCCACCCTCTAATGTTAACATTCTACACTGATAATCTTTCAGGAGAATTGAAAACATGATTTCAAATTAGGCTAAATTCTATGCTGTAAAATTTAGGCCCTTTGAGACTGATTTGATCAAATAACAGTCTTTCAAAATAATAACCCGTCCTCACTTTGTTATTGTTCTTCATCTAACAGAGTGGACAGTACTCCATTCCATTTACTTTACAAGAGTTCCTTGAGTTTGAAAGTCATCAGACAGTAACTACATGAGGATAACATATGGTTTTTAACTCTCTGAATCACTTACCCAATGTGAGGGACTTGTGTGTGGAACAGAAAATGATAGCCACTGTGTCTGCTGGTGTGAAGCCCGAATTATTCCTAGGGACAGGAAAAAGTTTTTAGAAATACTTTTATAAAAGCCTGTATAACATATCTGAAATCAAATGCATTACCTACCTTCATTATAATGTCCCTTTGATCAATCCTGATGACAGAAGTAATTCTACTTCCCAATGTACAGAAGTATCTGAATTCTTTGTTTTTTAGAGAATCACTTCGGAGTCATTTATCCATGAAAAGGAGAATAGTTTTAAAAATGTGTGGTGGAGGTCTCTTAAGATCACAGGACTTTACGAAAATGATGCAGCAAAAACTCTTCTAGCTAAGTGTCTAGGTTATCACTTAATACTACCCGGAGGCTTGACGGAATTAATGAGCCTCCAAAAATGCTTATTTCAAAGAGCAACACATGCTTTTGGTAGAAACACACACTTTTGAGAAATATCCGGTATGAACAAAGTATTTAACATCATATGTTTTAGTAAAAACAATACATTGTTACTTTTTGAGCAAGGACCTATGTATCAGGCAGTTCTCTTGGGTCTTCATAGGTAAAGACAACAACCCCAAAGGTAAGTAACACAATGTCCCTGTGTGAAAATAAGAAAACTAAGGAACACAGAACTTTGTAACTTACTCAGAGCCCACTGCTTTTAAGTGACAGAGCCAAGATTCAGATAGTCTGGCTCCTAGGCCTATGCTTGTAACTATTGTTATATATTGTGTTAAGCATAACAAAAAAAAATCTAGCTTAGCCAAACTGACTACCTGTTATGGGGGAGTGGTCAAAGCTGGGGCTGGATATCGTTATCAGATTTTCTATTTTACATCAGAAAGATTTAGAGAAACATTAGGCTAAAAGGTTAGAAATAGAATTATTGTTATTATGCCTTTATAACTTGGAAACGATTTCTTTTTTGCAGGAGTCAAGGTTTGACAGTAGAGTAAGTCTATTCACTACCTTCCTTAAATTCTGACAAAAGATTTAGTTAGTAAATGGGAAAATACTCCAGTACAGTTGCAGTTATATTAATAACAATCGACCCAATTTTACAGATCTCTTATGAAGGAGATCTGCGATCTCCCTTAGTAACCGCCATCTCCATGCATAACTTTTGCCAGGAGAAAAATCTTCCCGAAATAGATCCCATATCCTATTGTCTTTGTTCTATACTCTCTAGATGGAGAAGAACTCTCTACTCCCCTTCATTCCCTGTGCTTATGTCAGGAGAATATATAAATGGCCCTTTGGTGTCTTCTTTGAAAGGCACAGATGCTCCTGCCTCCTAACTAGTCTTATTTCCAGCTCTTTCTTGATAATAACTTTCCAAACTGAAATTTTTATGTTTCACCTCAGGTGATGATTCTCCCCTGATGTGTTTCACTTGAGAATAAAATTGCCTGACTGTTTCCACATTTTATTCTTATATTTACACTGTGATATCCCTTTTGTGTTTTAAACATTGACTACATGGTTGACATATTTCTTCATCCCTTTATTCCTTATGGTAGGGGAGAGCTCGATGCGGGTAAACGGATGGGCTGAGAGATGAAAGGAATACAGATACACTGTAGAACACCACAGCTGACCACCTCCCTGACCATCTCCTGAAGTTGACCTAATTTTCATAGCCTGGACATGCACCACCTGTACATATCAGTACAGTAGGCCTAGTTCCTTATGTTCACTTCTCTGTGTGTTGACCAGTTGGTTACAGTCCCTTAGGTGGTCAACTTACAGAGATTCTGCTGCATTTGAGAGAGGAGAGAGAGGCAAAGAAGAAAAGTGATGTATTGTGGACAGCAAAGGATTACCTCTAACTTGGTGGGGAAAGTGGGAGGTTGACAGTAGAGCATAAGAGAATCTTCTTGGAGGAAATAACAATTGAGGTGGGCCTTAAAGAATAGGTTTTGGCACATGCAGATGTGTTAGGTAAGGGACAATGAGACGGCAGTATGGGACAGTGGGCTAAGAGTAGACCTGTCAGGCTGAGTTACGTGTAGGGATGCTGGCTGGTGACCAGCAGTATGCATTTGATAAGATGGGAGGGGAACTGCTGAAAGGTTTGGGACAGTAGGTTGACATGATCAGACCCATTGTTAGGTAGGATAATCACACTGTATAGTATAACACTGAACATGGTGAGGCTAGGGAGGAAGCAGGGAGCCATAAGGACCTGAAGATTCACTGAGAGGACAGAAGATGGTGGGAAGATGGAATTATTTTGCCAACTGTTAACCTCTCTGTAATACTCCCTCCAAACAGCTTAAGAGCACAGGCTTTGGGGGTAAACACACTTGATTTTAAATCCAGACCATCCTTTTGCTTATATATAAAATGAGGATAATCCTGCCTGTCTCTTAGTGTGATGGTGAGGATAAATCAATTGTTGTTAAGAATTTGGCATAGTGTTTTAAATACACACTAGTTGCTATTATTATTATTATTGTTTTGAAAGAGGAGAAGGAATTAAAGAGAAATTATAGACTTTGATCCTATAGACTGAGAACATTAAAGCATTAATGGATTAGAAAATGGAAGAGAAGGCCCAAAGAGGCTTGGGGAGGAGACTGAGGGATTGCTTTTGAAGTATGGTGGATTCATAATAGTGAGGGCTGTGTTTTCAAGAAACCTAGTGAAGAGAAGAAAAGGGACCGGGGCCATCTGAACATGATTACAGAGAAAGAGTGAAGATGCAGCAGACAAATAACTGAGAAGACTAGACTGAAAGAATTAACTAGAGAGGGGTGTTTCCTATCCTCTCTCAGCTGGAAGCAACAGTAGAAAGGGTCAGCGAAAACCAGAAATTTTCAGGTACAGAATAACAAACAAAGGCAACTTATGTCAGAGATTTCCCTTATTTAAAAAGACTGAGACACGTCACTCATCCACGCAGAGTTCCCAAAGAAACTGGGAAAACCTGAAATAGGCAGATCAGAGAATATGACACGCAGCCAATTCACAAGGAAGAAAGCACTTTTATGCAGGGGGGACCCCCTCCTGCGACTGTAGAACACGCAGTGTTACCGCCTGGCCTGGTTTGGCACTTTTCCAGCACTGCTTGCAGTGTCAGTAAAGGTTCAAAGACCTTTTTAGTCTTTTGTTGCCCTTGTTTATAACCAGTGGTTGCTGCATCTGTGTTTATGCAGTTTCATTTTCTTCCTAGAGGGGCTGGCAACATACTTCTCCTTTAGTGCGCTGTGTTCTGCCTGCTATCTTGTTCTTTCCCAGATTGCAGCACATTTCTAAAATGTCTCAGGTCTCTCTCTGGCCAAGGAGAACTGACATCATCTGGCTCTGGCTGCCAGTTGTCAGAGCAGCATTCGCAGGGTGGCTAAGCAGGGCACCTGCTATAGATGCTCGCTTGTCCTGCTTCAGGTGAGGAGACTGAAGCTAGGCCCACACTGGGAGATTTCTGGCTTGTCTGAGTTAGAACATTGCTTTATAGCCCTAATGATACCAACTCCATCATGGGTAGGGAGGATTAGAAGCTTAAAACATAAAAATGGAGTAGTTAAGGTTAATAACAATATTCCCCCTTCGTAGCGTGGACTTGTACTTTAGCTGTATGGTACCAGAATGCTCTACATCACGGATGTCAGGGGCAGTGAACAGAGCAGACGCTCACCTAACCCTCCGTCCACAATGACGATGATCACCACTGCCATCAATGTCACTGAGCACTTTTCTGGGCACTTTGCATCCAATATTTCTTCCTTCTCAGAACGGCCCTATAAGGTAGATAGTACTATTGTTCTGATTGGTCCAAAAAGTGAACTTGAGGCACAAAGAGGTTAAACAACTTCTCTAAAGTCATACAACTAGCTAGTTGACTGTCCAAAATTGTGGACAAAAGTTTGCCTTCTGTGAAAGATTAAAACAAACAAACAAACAACAACAAAAAAACTACAAAATTTAATGAGTCAGAGCAGCTTTCTTGGTAAGCAACTCAACATTTCTGTCATATTCTGTCAAGGGAGGCTTCATGGCACAAGGTCATGACCGTACACAGAAAACAAAGTGTCCTGCATATTATATTCAAGCAGTAATGACTATCATTATTTTTAGTGATTAATATCTCTACTGTGTCTGTGTACATTCTTGAAAGGAATCACATTACTATTTATTTTCTAACTCTACCTATCTCTTTTTAATATTGATCTTCTTTTTATCCTGTTTTGTAATGATTCTTTTGATCATTTTGCCTTCCCCTGAGATGTTTATTTCCTTTTCTTCCCAACTAGTCTTTTTATTCTCTCTTTCAAAGCTTTCAATCAGTGTTTTCCACATAATATTTATTTTGCCTTCCTTTGCAGTACCCACAAAGGAACACATGTCAGGTTTTACTAGTGGAATCACAGAATGTGGAGCAGAAAAGTTCCTTTGAGATAGTTCTGTGTAAGCCCAATGTTTTAGAGGAGAAAACTTCCATGTGAAATATTTTCCTTTGTTAACCTCCACCCCTGGCTTCTTGTCTTTGCTCATTTTCAGAGAAGACCTCATCGGTCAACAGCTTTATGGCACTAAACAAGTTACCCAGAGCTCCAAGGCTTAGCTGCCCCATCTCTGAAATGGTAAGGAGACTTACAATTCATGACAATATCTGGTTTACTTTCTTGCCTCCCTTCTGCCTCTGCCACCCTGCAGTCGACCCTCTTTCTCCTGGAGCTGTGCTGAGAGGCCTACTGAGATATTCAACTGAAAATGTACTGATGAGAATTAAAAAACCTATTCAAATATTTAAATGTTTGCTTTCTTCCATTTTCTTCAAGTTTCTTTTATCACTCTAGTGACAATCTAGGTTTCTGTTACTCTAGTTATTAGCCTTCCAAACCATCTTTTATACTTAGTAGGACCTCTGTAAGTTGACCACCCACAGGACTGTAACAAACTGCTCACCATAGGTCTCCTGTACTGATATGTACATGTGGCACGTGCCCAGTCTATGAAAATTAGGCCAACTTAAGGAGATAGTCAATATAGGGAGGTGGCCAACTATGAAAGTTCTACTGTGTTTTTATAAACTTTAAGATTCCCAGTTATACCTCTATTTCTTTTTTAACTTTTTAAAAAACCTTTGACAGCTTTGCAAAGTTGGCAGAAAGTTGAGGTTACTACGGATACCTGAGTCTTAGCTTGATGAATCAACTCTCATTTCCTAGCAACTGTGACAGAGAAAAGTAAAAGATAATGTATTACAAAGCTAGCAAAGCTAATTCCCCTTCTTTTATCATTAGTTTCTCATATATGTTATATGAGAAAAGGATTTCGATATAACAAATATTCTACAGTAGCTAACATTTATTGAACACTTGCTGTGTGCTAGGTACTATGCTGATGGTTTTCAGTACATATTACTTAATTCTCCAAATGATCCTGTGAGATAGGTATTATAACTATCTTCATTTTGTATATAAGAAAATTGACAAAGGGCACAAAGTTATTAAATAGGAATGAATCCCAACTCTGTCTGACTCCAGAATTGAAAATTTTCACGTGGACCTTATTCTGTAGACAGACAAATGAGAACACAAAATAATCACCCTCAACTATGTTTTAAATGGTCACTGGCATGGTCACATTAGGTCAGTAAATCTAAGAAATGCTGACCAGTTATGCAGAGTGTTGTAGGAAAGCTGAATTTCCTGGGCTAGGTATCTCCTGGCTTTCTGCTGAAGTTCCCTCATGAGAGTGCAGTAGCCTCTGCACCCACCCACACACACCCACACACACACCCACACAAACCCACCTACCCACCCACACGCATGCACACATGGGACACACTGATCTCCATGCTGAGATTTTCGCCTCTGACATCCAAATTGGTTTTAGACTTACTGAATTGGTAAGGAAACACTGAAGAAAAAAAAAAAGCACATATATACATAAACATAGAGGGCAATTTCATTAATTTTAAGTGAGAAGGAACAAAAAGTAGACAATGCAGATGGTACTCACAAAGTACAAACTAGTGGTATCTTTGGCTAATTTATTTATTTGTGTGTAAACTAGAAGAATTTCTTCAAAAACTTTTGATAAATTCCCTAACTAAAATAAGTATTACAAATTTAAAAAGTACTTGAGACCAGCACTTTGGAAGGGCTGAGGAGGGAGGATCATTAAGATCAGGAGTTTGAGACCAGCCTGAGCAAGAGTGAGACCCAGTCTCTACAGAAAAAAAAAAAAAATTGTGGCATGTGCCTATAATCTCAGCTACTTGAGGCTGGAGGATTGCTTGAGCCTGGGAGTTGAGTTTGCACTGAGCTATGATGATGATGATGATGATGATGATGATGATGATGATGATGATGATGATGTTACTGTACTCTAGCTTGGGAAATAGAGCAGAAAAAAGGGGGCAATTGAAATAGTTTAATACAGTGGAAAAGTCATAAGCAAATAGAAATCCAAGGGAAATGGATTTCAATTCTAGGCATACTGTTTGCCACCTAATTTGGTTAATTTATTAAAGTACTAAAATCTGAATTTAGGCAAGTTACCAAACTAAACTACTCTAAGCATGCAATAATATCACTGTCTGTGATGCTAGACCTTCTTGAAATAACATAGTCCCTAGGATAGCACCTGGTGTGGAGCAGAGGTCAATGAACTTCAGCATCTTTCATTCCTCCAATAAAATCCTCAAGAGCTATGGGGTCTCATAGCATGAAAACAATATGAAAATCATCTTCCAAATTTTGTTCATTTTAATAATCCCCAAATTTTAATGAAATATTTGGGGCTTCAAAACCTTTGTCCCAGAGCACGATTGAAACAATTCTATGTTCTAACTGTTTATCAAAGAACATGCAGAGGGTTGAGGAAGTTCAAAATGTGACAGAACTTTAGTGAAGGCAGAACACTCCAGAAAAGAAGGATCTCAAAACTGCACATCCTTATGAAAGTCCAGTCTACTCATGTTGAAAATTCTTAATTTCTGGAGCTCACCTAACTGTGACACCACCCCCTTCCCAGCCCCGGCCTCCCAAAGCTGTCCCCATGGTGGCTGTTCATGCTTTTTCTTTTCAAGGGTGTTTTTGGCCACTAACAGGATAGCTGCCTCCCACCTAGTCTAGATAGGATGAACGGGGCTCATAGCCACATTTGCCACAAGGACCAGCACACAAAAAGCCACCGAAAGGCAATCATCTTTTCTAAGGTGACACAACAAGTCATTTACAAAAAGAACTTTAAAACAGCTCCTACTCTCAGACTCACCCAATTAAGTCACATTTTCTCTGAGACTTAATGGCTCCAGGCTTTACTCTTACTTCATAAATCACAATCTCAAGCTTGGGAAAATGTTTCAAATTCCATCAATCAATAAGTTAATATTGATTGTTCACAATCAACCTGCTGCTATACCAAGTGCTATAAGAGCTAAGTGCCTAATGTGAGGCCTGAACCACTGACTGCTTTGACTTCCAGCCTTATAAACAGCGTAGGCCACATTCCCTGGTGGTCACTCACTGCTATCACCTGGTGTTTGAGAGCCTGTGATCTGGCTGACGTCTATCTTTCCACTTATCGTTATTATTTTTAATCTTTCTCTACTCCTATCATCTCACCATGTTTTATTTTTTTCATGTGTGTGTCCATGTTTGTATTACTGCTTCTTATCCCAGCAAGAACCTCTTTTTGGCATCAATGGTCAACAGGCCATTATTTGCGCTTCATGTCAAACTCTATCTCTTCCCGAGGCTTTGCTCTACCACTCTCTTCAGAAAGTGCTTTCTTCCTCGAATTGACTACAGGTTGGCTTACTGTCCCACTCAGAGAACACTTCGCTATCAGTGTGTATGCTAGTCTATAAACTCCTGTAGGATCCGAATCAGGTCTTAACCATGGTGAATATCTCATACTAAAAGTTTAAGAATATTTTCTGAATATATAACAGAGGTAGAAGAAACTAGATTTGAGGTGATCCTTTAAGAACAAGAAAGCTAAACTAAGACATGGAGATCAATATGGACATGGGAATGGCCTAAGGCAAGGACAGAAATGAGAAAGTATGAGGCTCTTCCCAGGAACAGCAAAGGTTTTACCTCAGTCTAAAGCTTAGGTAGAGCATCAATTCCAGTAATAGTGGCTCATGAGATTGGAAAATATACTGCAGGGCCTTGCCCTCTAAAATGAACTTCATTCTATAGGCACTGAATCACCACTGAAGATATTGGCCCAGTCATTATCTGAACTTTTAGTTACTGGAGGTAAGATGAAATGCATAAAAAAAGTTAGGCCTAGAAATGGAGTTGCCAGTAAGATATCCTTTGCAATAGTCTAGGGAGAAAAGAGGCAATGAGAGAATTAGGGAAGTGGCTTTGGGAACAAAAAAAATGTGACAGAGGCAGGATTGAGAAATTTAAAAAGTAATGAAGTGAAGGATTCCAGTTTGAGTACCTCTGAGGATGGTGGTTCCACTAAAAATAAGTGAAGAGATGAGAGAGAAAAAGGAATTTTGGGGGAAAAAGATTAACCCATTTTGAACATCTTGAGTCTGAAGTCATGTTTATGACAGTCAGGTGAAGATATTTTCATGACAGGTGAAAAATAAGGCTGGTAAAGTTAAAACATTGGAATGGAAGGTTTAGACTTGAAAATCATCAGTGTCAAGCTAACAGCTCAAGCCAGTGGAATGGTGGGGGCTGCCCAAGCGCATTATGTGCATAGATGAGATAAGGACCCAGGACAGATCCCTTGATATGTCTACAATTTGAGGGTAAGGAGAGGGAGAAAGAATGGTCAAGGAGACAGAAGAAAAAATAGAACAGCATAAGTAGCACAGTAGCCAAGTAGGAGCATGATTCCTCTTTTCAGAAACTAACAACAAGAGATACCAAATCACTTACCTTGTTGAAAAGATGAAGGTTAAAAGCATAAAACTCAGCTGAATAGAAAATACTGAAGAAAACAAGATTGAATCCAAATTAGCATTTTTAAAGCATCGTCTGTAGCATATTTACTGGCATCTTTACTTTTATCTGAAACTTAAGGAACTCAAAAAGAAAAACAAATGAATAAACCAAACAAACAGATATTGCTAAACTGATAGCATCATTTAAATTAGTAGGACTCACCCTATTCCTGCTGATGATATCCCCAAACACAATCTTTGATATCGATTACTCAGAAAAAATCTAGAACCTTCTTTGATTTAAGAAATGGCTAATTCGGTCAATTCAGACAGACCTGGGTGACATTATGAGCATTTATAGCAAATAACACAAATGTGGTAGCATAGAATATACACTTTGAAATAACTCATCTTGGCTTTAATAGCAAAAGATTCTTTGATATTACAACATTAATAAAAGTTGTCTTTGGTATTATAGGATAAATAGAACAAAGGTTACATTTTGAGCCTTTGCAGTTACCAAGTTGACAGTCTGCTGCTTTACAAAATGGTATGATACTGCTTTGGGTATATTTTATTAGAAAATATGTATAAGTATTCACAGTTTAACCAATGCAGCCAAATTATTATACTTACAAAATAATAGTATTACATATTAAAAATTCTGTTTTTACAATGTCATAATAAGGGGTGGGATTAATTCAAAGTTACAATAAACTAAATTGATGACAAAGTGTTCACTCTAACATGTACATTTGACAGATATTAAGGCTTCCCTTATCTGATATCCACTATTGTAAGTCACAAAATTGTGCATCAGACACAAAAAAACAAAGGAGATTAAGATCTTCAGTGTATACCTGATGTTTAACAGAAAAAAAACATATAATAAAGTCTTCGAGTAATTATAATATGAACCTAAGTATTTATTTTTACTCAAATTAGTATTAGAAATGAATCTAGAGAACACAACTTACTGCACTCTACTATTGAGGAGACTGAGGGATGGCCAGGATAGCCCATTTCCAACTTACTTATGAACAGTATGACCACAAGGCTGAACTTGTCCAGGTCAATGTTTGGGTTAGAGAAGGTGTCACAGAAGGTTGTGTAGATGATCATGAGGAGCACACTGCTGCTGACAGCACCGAAAGGAGGCTTCTTTCTTTCCAGCCAATCCTTGATATACCTCCGGACAATCTGAAACACAGAGATCAACAGGTTGCCTCTTTTCAGAGATGTAGGGAGTTGAATGGGCTTCACAAAGTGATTCTGACAGCAGAAAGACATAAAGGAAAGAGAATAATTTGGATGATGGCCACAGTGGATTTCAAAGCTTCCATGCCACACCACTCTTCTTCTGGGGAATTTAACATTTGTAGTGCAACTTCCACTGGGTGTCCATAATGAGAGTATATTTTCAACTGCATTCAAATCCATCCTTAATCATGCCAAATGCTCTTTGCTAGCTGTCACTGAGACATGCCCATTAAACCTCCCCAAAGTTTATCTCCTCTGCTGATCCTAATGGATGTGTGTAATTATCACAGTCCCCTTTGCCTCAACAGACAATTCCAAGTGCAACTTTGGGAATCTTAAAAATCTGACATCTTCAAGAATTTCAAGACAGTAGATAATCGAAAGTGATCCATGGAACATATTAATATTTAAAATGCTAGCAATGCACCAGAAGTTTTTAATTAAATTATAACTCATGCTTGAAAAGCAAAAGTGCATGTGTTGTGGGAGTTTAAATAATTCAAACTCTGAATATCTAGAGTTTTTGTGAATCTAAAGACAAATGCCATTTGCATACTCTTAGAATTTCAGAATTAACACTTAAAAATGAATAAACCTGTCCTAACTTTCCTACAAAAGGAGAGTGAAATATAAAGTTAAAGAGCATTTCTGTCATATTTTAAAATCAGATATTTAAAATCAGGTCAGTCTGAATATTGGTGATAACTTTTGTTTGGACATAAAAGTGAACCACTCTACTTAAAATCTTGTTTCACTTTTGAAAGAGGCTGTACAATTCCTATCATAAGGACGATAGCTGAGACATGTTAAGTTTTGAATCACTCATTATCCTGCATAACTGAATATGAGATTTCACAACAGGCTGAATTACCATGGATCCATTAGCAATAATGAGGTCAGGAAACTTCTTCTGATAAGGCTGACAGGGTTCTGTCATCATCTACTCTGTCACTAAAAAGGCTTAATTCACAATGAAGTATATCGTTATAGATGTTCAAGAACGAAATAAACTACTCTCCATAGAACCTTTGAACAATTGGCTGTTGCTTCAACAACTGTTCTCAAGGACTCACTAAGTGAAATGGCAGGGTGAATAAACAGAGTCCTGGCAGAAAGCTGACCAACTGGCACAAAGTGCAGGTAAAAAGCCTTCAAGATTGGGGTGGCCCCTGTGGCTCAGTGAGTAGGGCACTGGGCCTATGTACCGAGGATGGCAAGTTCGAACCTGGCCCTGGCCAATCTGCAACAAAAAAATAGCCAGGCATTGTGGTGGGCACCTGTAGTCCCAGCTACTCGGGAGCCTGAGGCAAGAGAATCACGTAAGACCAGGATTTGGAGGTTGCTGTGAGCTGTGAAGCCTCGGCACTCTACCAAGGGTGACAAAGTGAGACTGGTTCTAAAAAAAAAAAAAGCCTTGAAGATTGGATGGCGTGGGAAGGAAAGGGAAAGCATGTTATACACAGATAAAAAGTAGTCAATTTTTTTTTCAGAAAAATAGACCTTGTAATTAAAGTTACAGCTGGATTTATAAAATATTATGGTTTTGGAGGGTAGGGGTACAAGTGATCCCAAACCTTAGTAATTTATCTGGTGTTACTTTCTTTTTTAAAAATTAAAGTGTACTGAAATGCTAGGAATAAAAGCAGTTCTACCACACAGTATTATGGACTGTGATGTACCACAACACAAACTTCAGATAATGGTCCTACAG
Organism: Arctocebus calabarensis; assembly: GCA_963573935.1. Taxonomy (NCBI): domain Eukaryota; kingdom Metazoa; phylum Chordata; class Mammalia; order Primates; family Lorisidae; genus Arctocebus; species Arctocebus calabarensis. The sequence continues at coordinate 20,812 of CAUYON010031437.1, forward strand.
GTTTCATGGGTTATCCTGAAGGCCCCATTTTAGATATGTCAGTGTAGGGGTAGCTAGCTATTAGAATGCTACAGAGGGAGCTCATTTAAATGGTTACTTTACCCAGCAGAAGAAAAGAAATAACCAAAATTGGAGCAGAATTAAATGAAATTAAAAACAAAAGGATTATACAACAGATCAATAAATCAAAAAGTTGTTTTTTTGAAAAGGTCAATAAAATAGATAAACCTTTGGCTAACCTAACCAGGAAAAAGAGAGTAAAATCTCTAATTTCATCAATCAGAAACGGAAAAGACAAAATAACAACAGACTCCTCAGAAATTTAAAAAATCCTTAATGAATATTACAAGAAACTTTATTCTCAGAAATACAAAAATCTGAAGGAAATAGACCAATACTTGGAAGCATGCCACCTTCCTAGACTTAGCCAGAATGAAGTGGAAATGTTGAACAGGCCTATATCAAGTTCTGAAATAGTATCAACTATACAAAATCTCCCTAAAAAGAAAAGCCTGGGACCAGATGGCTTCACATCAGAATTCTACCAAACCTTTACAGAAGAATTACTACCTATATTACTAAATCTCTTCCAAAATATAGAAAAAGAAGGAATACTACCCAACACATTCTATGAAGCAAACATCACCTTAATTCATAAACCAGGGAAAGACCCAACAAGAAAAGTAAATTATAGACTAATATCACTAATAAATATTGATGCAAAAATATTCAACAAGACCCTAACAAATAGAATCCAACAATACATCAAACAAATTATACACCATGACCAAGTGGGCTTTATCCCAGGGTCTCAAGGCTGGTTCAATATACATAAATCTATAAATGTAAGCCAGCACATAAACAAATAAAAAATAAAGACCATATGATTCTCTCAATTGATGCAGAAAAAAGCTTTTGACAATATCCAGCACTCCTTCATGATCAGAGCACTTAAAAAAATTGGTATAGAAGGGACATTTCTTAAACTAATAGAGGCCACCTAGAGCAATCCCACAGCCAATATTGTATTGAATGGAGTTAGATTAAAATCATTTCCACTCAGATCAGGAACCAGGCAAGGTTGCCCATCATCTCCTCTGCTTTTCAACATTGTAATGGAAGTTTTAGCCATTGCAATCAAGGAAGAAAAGGTGATCAAGGGTATCCACATAGGGTCAGAAGAGATCAAACTTTCACTCTTCGCAGATGATATGATTGTATATCTGGAAAACACCAGGGATTCTACCACAAAACTTTTAGAAGTGATCAAGGAATATAGAAATGTCTCAGGCTACAAAATCAACAACCATAAATCTGTGGCCTTTAAATATATCAACAATAGTCAAGCTAAAAAAACAGTCAAGGACTCTATTCCTTTCACAGTAGTGCAAAGAAGATGAAATATTTGGGAGTTTACCTAACAAAGGATATGAAAGATCTCTATAAAGAGAACTGTGAAAGTTTAAGAAAAGAAATAGCTGAAGATTTTAGCAAATGGAAAAACATACCATGCTCATGGCTAGGAAGAACCAACATTGTTAAAATGTCCATACTACCCAAAGCAATATACAATTTTAATGCAATTCCTATTAAAACTCCATTTTCATATTTTAAAGATCCCCCCCCAAATAATACTTCGTTTTATATAGAATCAGAAAAAACCTTGAATAGCCAAGACATTCCTCAGAAATAAAAACAAAGCAGAAGGAATCACGCTACCAGACCTGAGACTGTACTATAAATCAATAGTGATCAAAACAGCATAGTACTGGCACAAAAACAGAGAGGTAGATGATTAGAAGAGAATGAGAACCAAGAGATGAATCTAGCTACTTAATGTTACTTGGTCCTTGACAAGCCAATTAAAAGCATTCAGTGGGGAAAAGACTCCCTATTTAACAAATGGTGCTGGGTGAACTGGTTAGTGACCTGTAGAAGACTGAAACTGGACCCACACCTCTCATCATTAACTAAGATAGATTCTCACTGGATTAAAGATTTAAACTTAAGACATGAAAGTATAAAAATTCTAGAACAAAGTGCAGGGAAAACTCTTGAAGGAATCGACTTGGGTGAATATTTTATGAGGAGTATTCCCCAGGCAATTGAAGCAGTATCAAAGATACACTACTGGGCTCTGATCAAACTGAAAAACTTCTATACAGCCAAGAACCTAGTAAGATAGTAAGCAGACAGCTCTCAGAATGGGAGAAAATATTTGTAGGTTATGCCTCTGACAAAGGTTTAATAATCAGAATCCACAGAGAACTCTAACATATTAGCAAGAAAAGAACAAGTGATCCCATCTCAGGATGGGCAAAGGACTTGAAGAGAAACATCTCTAAAAAAGACATGCACATGGCCTACAGACATATGAAAAAATAGTCACCATCCTTAATCATCAGAGAAATGGAAATCAAAACTACTTAGAGATATCACCTAACTCCAGTAAGATTAGTCCACATAACAAAGTCCCCAAACCAGAGATGTTGGCGTGGACGTGGAGAAAAGGGAACACTTCTACACTGCTAGTGGGAATGCACACTATGTTCCTTTTGGAAGGATGTTTGGAGAATGCTGGGAGTTCTAAAAATTGACCTCCCCTTCGATCCTATAATTCCTTTAGTAGGTATATATCCAGAAGACCAAAAATCACATTATAACAAAGACATCTGTACCAGAATGTTCATTGCAGCCCAATTCATAATTGCTAAGTCATGGAAGAAGCCCAAGTGTCCATTGATCCACGAATGGATTAATAAATTGTGGTACATGAAAACCATGGAATATTACACAACCTTAAAGAAAGATGGAGACTTTACCTCTTTCATGTTTATATGGATGGAGCTGGAACATATTCTTCTTAGCAAAGTATCTCAAGAATGGAAGAAAATGTATCCAATGTACTCAGTCCTACTATGAAGCTAATTTATGGCTTTCATATGAAGGCTATAACCCAACTATAGCACAAGAATATGGGGAAAGAGGCAAGGGAGGGGAGTGGAGGGGAGGGTAATTGGTGGGGCCACACCTACAGTGCATCTTAGAAGGGTACAGGCGAACCTTACTAAATGCAGAATGCAAATGTCTTCATACAATAACTAAGAAAATGCCATGAAGGCTATGTTAATCAGTTTGATGAAAATAGTTCAGATTATATATGAAACCTGCACATTGTATACCTTGAGTGCACTAATGTACACAGCTATGATTTAATAATAAAAATAAATTAATCAATTAATAAATAAAAAGAAATATTATATCTACCATACAGGGACAGGCACTGTTCTAATGTGTTTTACACATATTAACTCACTTAATCTTCTCAGTTACTCTATTAAGAAGGTACTTATATTATTTTTCCCTCTTTAAAGACCAATAAAGTGGAAAAAGCACTGAGCAATTTGCCTGAGGCCACACAGTTAATGAATGGATATTTGCCCATGGCTACTGATATTTTGCTTCATCATGTTCATTTCCTGATTTTTTTTCTTTTTGATAGGTGCACCTTAATTTCCTTTTGAAAAATCATTTATTTTCTATTCTAAGCCTTATATGGTTGCCATGGTGCTGACTTTGCTCTCAGTTCCAGGGCAGGGCATGTGACTCAACCTAGCCAGTCAGCATTGCCTTCTTTCAGACACTAAGCAGTGGCTCAAAGATGAGCCAAAAAGAAGAAATGAAACCACTTCCTGGGAAGTTTCGAGTGTGGTGTCCTTTTTGCAACCATGAGGTGAGAAATGTCTATGATTGTCAGCATAGAAAGAGGGATAATAACTGTGTCCTGGGGATGCTGTTTGAGCACCTGGAACCTTGCACTACCTCAGTTTTACAGTTAAGATGCCCATTGAATTCCAGGTGGCTAGGCCAATTGAAATTAGGTGTGCTGTCCCACACAAATGAAAAAGATTCATATGCACCCATCTTTTGAGGAATCCCCTTCATGCTTACTGTAGAAAATCTACAAATAGGGAGACTTGCAATTTTAAGAAAGGTCCTTGTTTCTTCAGTGTCTTCAGACTTTTTGCTGCATTACAAAAAAGTTGTTCTTCATCATCCATTAATTAGACAGAGAGAATGACAAGTAGTTAGTACTACATGGAGACTTTTTGCTCTTCAGACTTCCAAAAGAAAATATTTCAATTCTACATTTAATTCCCAGTTATAAATCCCACCTTTGGTTCCACGCCTCTGGGAAAAGATTGCAAATTACAGAGGGCAGGTGCTAGTTCATAGTATCCACTTATGGAAGTTTTTTTTTTTTTTTTTTCTCTCTCTTCTTCTAAAGAAAGCTTGCCATGAGTACTATTGGAAGTGATTCCAGAGAAGGAAAGCAGAAATTCTGTGCCAAGATTCAATTTTCAGTTAGAAGGAAAAAAAATTGTTTATTTTTCCCTTCTGGTATGGTAATCCCAGCTTATCACAGACAGGCAATGCATCCTAGTGGAGACCCTAAAGCTCACCAGAAGGGCAATATGGGTACAAAGGGAAGCTTGAGTTTCAGAACCTATTGCACTTGATCTAAGATTTTTGTAAATTCCGCACAGGAAAAGAGAGTTCTAAAACATGTAGGGCACAAAATCAGCAACTTTGAGTGCTCAGTGGAAACTATCCCCAGGAGAAATGGAATCCTGCAGAAGAACATGAGTAAGAGAGCAAGGAGCACAGAAAGAAAGAGTCTTGACTGACTTCCAGCCAAAGGCCTGACACTGGTGTGTTGTAAGCCAGCTGTGCTTGGCTGCAAGATGCTTCTAGAGTGTTTCTATTCCCATGTCATCCCAGGTACTACTTTCACACTGCCCTGACACCACGCCACAGGCCTCACTCTCAGCTCAGATTTTCCATCTACTCCTACTTCCACATGGGTGGGGCAATCTCCATACACCTTATTTCTCACTACTGAGATCTTCTACCTTCGTTCTTTTCTAATTCACTCCTCACTCAGAAAAGCCTAAATCTCCTGTCACCTCTTTGTGTGGCACATTCTCTAATGTTTTTGTCACTGCAAATTGAGTGTCAGGATTAAATAGTGTCTCCCACCAAAGTTAGGTCCACTTAGAACCTAAGGAAGTGAACTCATTTGGAAGAAAGGCCTTTCCAAGTATTACCAATTTAGCAATCTTACAAGGAGATCAATCTATGCTATCCAGGTATGCCCCAAATCCAGTGAAAAATGTCCTATAAGAAGGAGGGAAGACATAGAAAAGAAGAAACACAGAGGGAAGGGGAAGGTGATGTGAAGACAGGGGCAGAGACTGGAGTGGCATGTGGATATGCCAGGGGTTATTAACAGCCATCAGAAGCTAGGACAGAGCCTGGGACGAATTCTCCCTCAGACCCTCCAGAAGGAACCAACCGTACCAGCAACTTGGTTTCAAACTTTTGGCTCCCAGAACTGTGGGAGAATACTTTTCTGTTATTTTAAGTCACCCAGTTTGTGGTAATTTTTTATTATGTCCTTAGAAACCTAATGCTTAGAGTAAAACCTAGAGGGAATTTCTTTAACATGATTAGGAGACCCTATATGACTTTACTCCTGCCTACCACTCAGATTAAATTTTTTACGTCTCCCTATCTCACTAGTAATCTCTCTTCACATTCTCCCCTTTGCTTCTTTAGCACAAATTATCTCCTTCCTCAGGGTCTTTGCCTATTGCTTTTGCTTGCATGGAAAGCTCACCAACCCCATGATCTTCACAGAGATGGCTCCTTCTTGTCATGCTCCTTTCAACTGAAATAAAACTCTCAGACAGGCCTTCTTGAACTTTTCTAACCAAAACATTCTTCCCTCTCCACCCCACTGAGTCTCTACCACATCAAATCACAACACTCCTTTCCTTCAGAGAACTCATCAGAAATGGCAAATGTCTTATTCATGTATTTACTAAATGGTGAGCTCAGTAAAGGCAGAGCCTGTTTCCACCCATGTATTCAACATTAACTGAGTGTCTGGTATATACCAGGTGGCATTTGGGAAATAGTGAACCAAACAAAAAACAGCCTCTGCTCCTGGTAACTTCTATTCTAGCTCATTTCCCACAGTTATCTCCCTGTGCCTGAAGGACTCTCTGCTATTTACTGGTCTCTGTTCAATAGTAAATGAATATTTACTGAATTATAAATTGAAACACTAAGCTCTAGTCACTAATTCTCCTCCTTTCCCTAGTAAAAGCTTCGTTCTGACTGTTTAAGGAGTTTAATAGGCACAGACAATTTTGAGAGACCTTTAAACTTGCCAATTACAAAGTCTTTTTCTCACAGGGATGCTGGGATTCCTTTAGCAGTCTTGTCCCATGCCCAAATTCTTGCCATTTCTACTGATGTAATTGGAAGTATGATTTTACCCCTTTGAACATGTTCTGGGAAACCAAACAAAAGACCAACATACACTAGACTTTCACTGCCTTGCCAAAGATGGCAGACCCCAGGGCAGTTGGCTTGATAAACCTCTGCCATGTTGAAAGGTCAGCCTCTGGCACTGTTTATTTTTTATTTTTATCTTTTTTTCAGTTTTTGGCCGGGGCTGGGTTTGAACCCACTACCTCTGGCATATGGGGCCAGCACCCTACTCACTGAGCCATAGGTGCCACACCCTCCAGGACTGTTTAATTGTGGTTATTAAAGTGTTTGAGCAGCTGCTTCATAGCAGTAATTTGGAGCTCAGGAGAAACTAGAGGCAGCATCAGTGCACCAGGTCATTTGAAGAAAGGCTGGCTGGGCTCCACATGGGTCCTGATAACAGCTGGGATTTCCAGAAGTACTTAACCTGGCTTAGAGGTCATGACCTAACTAAAAGTAAGGTTCCTTTCATCCCAAACTGAAATTGTAAAGTTGTTCATTTGCCTCCCTGTCTCCTCCTCTTTTTTAGCCTTGACCCAGGATTCCAGCTTATTAGTCAATCTATCAATTAATAAATTAGCACGTATTAACAGGGCAGTTGGTATATGCAAAGCCATGCCAAGTTGCTACCACATTTTTACCCTATCCAGACCACTCTATCCCATCCCATCCCCCATCGAGCCTGTACCTAGAACCCACGTCCTCCATGGCATGGCACACTTTCCTGCCAAGCCACGTACAGGCTCAGTTGTTTTCTCAATACAATTTTCTAGGCAGCCATTATTCATTGATCAGACTAGGCACTAGGGTTAAATCTTTTTGTCATCTTTGAATTCTCTTCCTTTCAACCAATTAGTTTTAAAAAATGATTTGCTGAAGCTACACAGCTGCTCTGTGGTAGGCTTGAAACACAAATATCCTGTCTTTTTTGCCCAAGACTCTTTTATGGTGCACAGTATATAGGCTGGGCATGGTGGCTCACACCTATAATCCTAGCACTCTAGGAAGCCTTACTTGAACCTCACTTGAGCCTCATTTGCGCTTAGGGATTTGAGACCAGCCTGAGCAAGAGTGAGACTCTGTCTCTAGTAAAAAAAAATGAAAAAAGCTAGCTAGGTGTTGTGGTGGGTTCCTATAATCCCAGTTACTCAGGAGGCTGAGGCAAGAGGATCACTTGAGGCCAGGACTTTGAGGTTGCTGTGAGCTCTGATGCCAGGGTACTCTAGCTTTGGGCAACAGAGTGAACTGCTGTCTCAAAAAAATAAATAAATAAATGCATAAACAAGTTAAATAACATTTCAAAGCTAACTAGACTTATTAGACAAAACAAAAACATAATCAGAGTTAACAGAAGTGCTAAATATAATAAAGTAATATATAAAATCATATCATAATATGTAGAATGTAATGTTATATATTACCTGAGTAATATAGTTATATAATCATAGTTACAATTTACTATACAGACCATTTTATTTAGCTCTTGTAGTAATTATATATGACAGGTAATAGCCTCCGTATTTCACAGATGGGGAAACTGAAATTCAGAGAATTTAAGTAACTTTCTTGAAAGCTGCTAAGTAATAATAACCCTGGGTTTGGACCCAGGTAGATTTACATGGCTTTTGATATGGTCACTGGCCGTGCACACTGCTACTGTTATGGGAGATCATTCTTCATGGATCTCTCAGATTTCTGTGCATCTGGAAAACAGAGATACTGACTGCATTTTGTTCCAGACTATCTTTTCAGGGATTCTGCACAGCAAACAGCCTTGTGGGGTGGATATCTCACTTCAGAGGAGACGAAAGATCTACTTGTTGTCCAGCATAATATAGCTAATGTCTCCCTTTGGGGAAAATCTGGGACAAGCTTTCTTACTATGTATTTTAAAAGGGTCTCTCAGATGTGACTCAGATGTGTCACTGCATGCACACATTGTCTCCACAGGACCTAGGTGACAAAAGGAACCAATGCAAACTTGAAGCCCATATTTGTCCCTTGCTCAGCAGTCACATGCTTCTCATTAGCTGACAAGCAGTGTCAACTCTCATACCTTTCACTGATTTTAACCACTATAGGATCAGAAGAAAGCAGGTCTCCTGGTTGCTTTCACTACTGGGACTCCACATTGTTGGTCTACCCTGCCTTTGACTAAGGGTGATCACATAGAACCTCAGACCCTCAGTGGGTGAATAAATATGCCTGAAGGTAAGTCTGAAGTAATAATGACGATGGTCACACATAAAAATTGCATTTTCACAGTGTCTTATCCTGATATAGATAGAAGTGTGTCTGATTGGGACACCATGGGAAGTTAGAAGTAAGAGGAATTATTAGCAGAAAATACTCCTCCCTGTGGGAATTAAATCAGAGGATATCTGGGCTGCACTATTCCTTCCCAGCTGGCCAGAGAAGCCAAAACTTAACATTGTCTACCCTGGCCTCTCAGTCCAACTTCCTTCCCTTGGAATAAATTCTCAACTTTCCTTTGACCGTAGAGACTTGTGCATGACTCTTATTTTCAGAACAAATATCTGAATATTCACATTTTTATTTTTTTCCCCCTGTTGGTTAACATAGGATCAAAAGAAAGCAGGGGACTTTGATCAAAGTCATTAGATCAAAATCATATAATGAGGTAGAAAATTTTATTCACTGAAATGGTTCATAAGAATGACTTACAAGATAAGCTGTTGGAAGCAATTAGGGCCATACTTCCTAAAGGACATGCTCCTTCCTCTGTAAAGGAGGGGACATCACTTGAGGCTCATGGCAATGTGAGATCTGCTTTGGCCAGTGCATAGAGCCAGAAATTCTACTGGTTTTCCCCAGCAGGGAGACAACAAAGAGGGAAAGAAGAGGGATAAGTCAAGGATGATTTGTTGGAAAGGAAGCCAAGTGGATAGAGTATGGGAAAGATTTTAATAGTTGTCATAAGCATAAAATTGGAGGAGGGAGTCGGACACCTACAAAGTACTTTTGAGACGATCTGTGCAGTGCATTTGTGTAAAATCTCTGTGACATCTCCTTTAAGAAAGTAGCAATCTATACTAACCTTCAACACTGCTAGAGTTCTTTTTGTGTTTTCATTTAATGTGACTCTGTTCAGACTGGCCCCTTAGGGCCCCAACTTGTGTTTTATATTGAATTAAAGACTTGAAGCATTTTCTCTTTCCCTCCTAGGAATGGCTTATTCAGAATCATGGTTCTTGGCCTACTTTACCTTTCTCCAACTAACAAGCCAGGTTGGTATCAGATAAAGAGAACTAGGAATTCTTTACTACTATAAGAAGAAAAAATACAAACACAGGAGAGAAGAGGAAAATAACTGTAATAGAAGGAAAAGAAATAAGTTGGGGTTTTTATAACAGTGTTATGAGGTAGGTATATCAGTCCCATTAACAAATGAAATTAAAGTAGAGAGTTTCAGAATCTTGCTCACAATGAACTGGTAGGATAACTGGTATAAGAACCTCAAAATTCCTGCTGTCTAACCTATCCAATTTAATTTTTATCTCATGGGACATTCCAATGTTGTCTGGTCGTGAATGAGGGCAGAAGTGGTCACTGACCAGATAGCAGTCAGAAGACCACACCTGGGTGCAAAGAAGACTAAACATGTGATCTGGGGGCATCTGGGAACAAGAGAAGGTGAATATAGAGTTCTAGCACACACCGTCCTCAAGGCAAAATAATTAGTAAGTAGTAGAGGAAACCTTCAGACCTAGGTCTACTGGAATTCCAAACAACACACTCAACTTATATACCATAGCATTTCCTCTCCTGAAGTTTCATCTACATTTCAATGAGGGCAGATCTGGATAAAAGCTTATCTGTTTCTTCCTTTACACTTGTGCAAATCATAACTTTTCCTAAGACCAGCAATATAATATTAGTCTTTTGGGTGCCCTTTTCACAGACCTTTTCAATCATGGAATGAATCTTATAAGGACTTTGTTTCCCACACATCTTTCTTGTAAGAAGATTTGGCACTGATTGAAAGAAAAACAAGATAAAAATAAATTTTATACCCCAATCATTTCCCTGCATTAGTAAAAGAAGAGATGAAAAAGGCCTCAGCCAGAGTAAACCCCATCTTTGAAGGCGTACCAAGGCCAGAGGAAAAAAGGGGAAAACCAAGAAGGTGATCTTCAGAAGTCTTCCCTGAAACTTTTGTCCCAAGATTTCTCAGGGAGTATTGTATGATTGGACAAGTGCCTTGCATCAAGAGCTGCATTTTTAAAAATCTTATTTTTTATATGCAAATAATTCTTCTTTTCTACATCTGAAAGCCACGTGCTATTTTCAATCAGGCAGCACAAACAGACTGACAGACAATATCCCTTAGGAAATGCTTGATATGCCCTTAGGTCTTCAACACTGCTCTACTCCCACCTCTGGAGCAAGCCCAGGATTCTGCATTTGTGTAAGTACACGTGTGTGACATTCATTCATATGCTGCTGGGAGGAGCAAACAACTCTGCATTCTTTCCTGGTTATGCACTCATGAAGCAGCGCATGTTCCCCAAATGGTGAGTGGCACTCTCTCCCACAGTAGGGAGTGCACAGGTACTCACAAAATCCCTAGCAATCCAAGACTAGAAACCAACTGCCTTGCAAGACCACAGGCCTTTCCTGGCCACCACCCCCACACATAGGAGAGCTGCATGGAGGTGGTTTCTTTTTGGTCGCTCCCTACACAGTCACTTCCCCTAGCTCTAGGTGCACAGCTTTTGATGTCCAATGTATTGTAAATGCTGGTTTACATTTATTCTCAACTCTGCGCATTCGATCCATTTTAGGATAGGACCTAGCACCAATTGCTGCATATAGTAATTCTACAAAATTTTCTTGAAAAGTGAAGTAATGAATACCAGAGCCCTGAGCAGTCGTTTATTTTGACTATTCAGGGGCCTAAAACTTGCACATACAACGATCACTCAGCATTCTGGCTCCACTTAACATTCAGGAATTTGGTCAACCTATGCAGATACTGACAAGCTTTTTAGCTTTAGTCAGGGCTAGAAATTTAAATTCTTTATATTGTGAACTGAGTTTTCTGACTGCACACAATGTTCCATGTAAATGTTGTTTCTCTCCATTGCATATACTGATTGATTTAATCTTGATAACCGCCCTATCAAGTTGGAGCTACTAATATCACCATATTATAAACTAGAAAACTGAGTCACCAAGAGGGTAAGTATCTTACCCACAGACACATAGCTATTAAATATCAGAGCCAACACTAACTTTGGAAGACTGGATTCAGAGCTTGAGTTTTTATCCACTCTGCTAAAGTTATTAATTTAACAGCAATTTATTGATATCTAATGATACACTCAGTTAAAATACATTAATTTCAAATAATTTTAAGTGCTCTAAGAAAATAGTCTGATATGGTAAGAGAGAAGCCTTAGTTAGTAGAACCCAGAAAATGTTTCTCTGAGAGGCAACTTTTATGCTGAGATTTGTTTATTGAGAGGCCTGGCCAGGCAAAGCTAAAAGGACAAGCTGCTCCCAGGAGAAGATATTGTGAGTGCAAAATTCACAAAAAGAAAGAGCTTTAGAAAAATAAACATAGACTTACCATTCGACCCAGCAATCCCACTGGTGGGAATCTGCACAAAGAAAAAAAGTCATTTTATCAAAAAACATCTGAACTCGAATGTTTATTGCAACATAATTCACAATTGCAAAGATGTGGAATCAGACTAAGTGTCCATGAATTCATGAGTGGATTAACAAAATTAACACACACACAGACTCACCATGGAGTACTACTCAGCCATAAAAAAGAAATAAATTAATGTCTGCAATTTGGATGGACTAGAGACTATTATCCAAAGTGAAGTATCTCAGGAATGGAAAATAGATACTACATATACTCTCTAATAATTTAGAACTAACTTATGGGCACACATGGTTTGGTTACAGAGAGAAGTAAGAATCAGTGGAAATCAAAAAGGGGGGGCAGGGGAACAGAAAGGAGAAAAATACCTGTGTAATAGGCACAGTGAAAAGTATTTGGGTGATGGGTACACTAATATCCTTGACGTAAGCATTATAAAAGCTATCTGTGTAACAAAATTATTTGCACATGTTTAACATTTTGAAAATTTTTAAAAAGGAACAGCTTGTTGTGTTTGAGGAATGGGCCAGTGAGGCTAGAATGTAACAGAAAAGGGAAGAGTGAATCAAGGTATCATCAGAGGGTCTGGATGAAGCTGGGTCATTGGTGAGTTCATCATTCAAAGTCTGTTAGAGTGACTTCTAGGAACTGTCTATCCCCACCACCACCATCAGGAGATCTGTGGAATCATGTAACACTAAAAGGTATTTGCTCATGTAGAGTGGATGGGAGTTTGGTCAGTAGATATGTCCCTAATTTGAGGGAATAGGTGATGCGTCAGGAAAACACAGGGAGCATTCAGGGTCAATTCAGAAGAAGCGCTGGAAAGAGAGTGAATAGAAGTGCATGTACAGAGAGTGTTGAATCTTGGTGTACTTTAGGTAAAGTAGTAGGAATCAATAATGGACATTGGGAAAGGGATAGAGAGTCATGAGCTCACTCTGTTGTGGAACATAAAGGATCCCAGCAATTACCTATTCTACCTGCTTAATAGTCCCTTTTAAACTCCCTTATCTCCCTTTTAAAGAAAACAGCCCCAGTGTGTGTATGCATTACATATGGATAAGCCTACAAATTTCATTATGTTAGCTCTCATCTTGTATTAAAGTTTTTTGATCAGGAAAAATCATCAGATATTTTTGAGTGTGTAATACAAGCCAGGTTTTCTGAAGAAACTCAAAATGATGAAGATGAGTTACTTGACCTCAGTTTCTCCATACCAGTGACTTCAAACTCATCAAGCCTGAAAAAGTGTAAGACCAGAAGTAAATCTTTGCCAGTCAAATTCTAGATTCTTTATGCCACCTCATCTATAAGATTTCATGTTTGAATGCTCTTTTGACCAAATCTTCAAGCTCCTGAAATTGAACGGAATAGCAGAGAGACCAAGTCTTAACCTATGTGAAGTGAATGTGTCCAGAAAAGAAACAACCTTAGGAACTGAAACATTCAAAATCTAAGCAGAGAGAGGGAAGGAGCAAGTGGGGTGGAGTCTTGGTGTGTGCCATACCTTTTGGAGGGGCAAAACACAATTGTAAGAGGGACTTTACCTAAGAAATGCAATCAGAGTAACCTGGTTTCTTATACCCTCAATGAATCCTCAACGATTAAAAAAAAGAAAAAAAAAATCTATTGAACTGAGTTTTCCAAACAGTGAATGCCTTTTAGTTGGTCTGTTGGTTGGGTTATCAGTTTAATTATTTAACTGAAAAGAATAACAATTTATACAAAATAAAAGTTTATTTCTCTCATTTAAGAACCTGAGCTGTTAGGCAGTCCATGAGATTATTTAATACCCAAACTTTTTCTCTCCTGCTGCTTTGTAATTTGGTAATGTTACCCTATCCTCAGTGACAGATGGCTCATCAATACCTTAGTCTATAGTGAACTAGTAGGAAGAGGGAAAAGATAAATGAAAGCTAAAGTCTTGCCTTTTAAGGACATGACTCAGAAACAATTGATACCACTTCTGTTCAAATTTCATGAGTCACATGATCATACTCAGAAGAAAGGGAGGCTGGGCAACCATTTGCTCATCTAAAATTCTGGAGTGATAATATTAAAAGGAAGAAGAGGAGAAGGGATATTTGAAGCAACAGCAAACTCTGCACAATGAGAATTTGTAATGAGATTCTAGAATGCTCTAGTATCATTATGTTGGCCATGTTTTGAGTAACACATCTGAGAACTGTTTTCATTCAAGTTTGGTTGTCAAATTTTAGAATATAAATGGATTACCTTTAGAATTGTTAAAAATGAAGGTTTTTAAGCTCCAATTCTAGCAGGTCTAAGAATCTGCATCTTAAAAAGATATCCGAGGAAATTGTTTTGCAGTTTCCATAATCTGGTACTGGTGGTCACTTCTATGGGCTACATTGAATAGAATTTGAGAATGGCTTATAAGGTTTGCATAATTACAGTTTATAACTTGTGGCATATAAATTGAATCTTGGGTTTAAATCAGAGAATGGCAACCTGAATGAAAGAATCATAGATTTCCTTACCACTATTGAGTATGTTAATCAAACTTTCTTACATTTTCTCTAGAATTCCTTGAATATAAAGAGATGATTTCATCTTGAAAGCTTGACTCATACCTCATAAGGGTATTATAAACTTAATATTAATAAATTATAATTTATTATGGTCTTTATCTCATTTGATCTTCTCAGTAAGCAAGATTTTACAGGTGTGGCAGTACAGAGAAAGCATTCCCTTGCTAATAGTATCCAAACCCCATTTTCTTGCTTTGAATGCTAGTGTATTGCCCCAGTGCCACAGTGCATCCCTTTGTTTCCCATCCTAAGTTGAGATCAAAATAGAAACAGCCCAAAATAGAGCAGAAGCAGTGAGCAGAGTGAGGAGTAGATAAGTGCATTACAAAAAGCAAGAGGCAACAACATAGATGAGCCTCAAATACAATACGCTAAGTGGAAGAAGCCAGACATAAAAGACATTATATTATATGATTCCATTTATATGAAATGTCCGGAAAAGGAAAACCTATAGAGACAGAAATAGATTAGTGATTGCCTAGAGCTAAGGGTAAGAACAAAGATTAACTGTAAAGAGGCATGAGGGATCTTACTGGGGAGATGAAAATGTTCTAAAACTGGGTTATGGTGATGGCTGCACAACCCAGTAAATTTACCAATGATCATTAAGTTATACATTTAAAATGAAAATGGGAAATTGCAGCTAAGTGTATATTTATTTATAAAATATTCATTACAAAATTTTACGAAATGTTTACAAAGTATTTCTGTGTCGATATATAAATATTAAAATATAAAATATAATATTATATAAAATATAATAAGTCTGTTGATTTTTCCTATGTATAGACACCTCTGGGATACCTGATATTATTTAATAAACTTGTTTTGGAAGGAAGTAATGTGTGAATGTTAGAAGTATAAATTTTATTTTTGGCTCTGCCACTTACAATTTGGATAAAGTTGAGAAGTAACACAACATCTCTACAATTCTTATATTAATCAGGGTCCTCTGGAAGTGAAAACCAATAGGAGTAGAATGATGCATAGAAACATACTGAAGACCCAGGAGAGACAGTGATGGAGTTCTGAGTCCAAATGCCTGAGAGCTGGGAGAATCCCTGGTATAAATGCCAGTTTGGGGCAAGAAAGACAACTCTCCAGCTCAAGCCATCAGGAGAGGAGATAGAAAGAGAAAGAGAGAGACAGACAGACAGAAAGAGAGAATGTAAATTTGTCCTTTCTCCAAATTTTTGTTCTATTCAGCCCTTCAATAGCCCGAATGCACATTATGGAGGGCTGATTCAAATGCTAATCCCATTCAGAAATACCCTCGCAGACACAACTAGAATAATATCTGACCAAACGTCTGTACACCCCATGGCTCAGTCAAGTCGACATGTAAAATCAGGCATCACAATCCTGATCATTATCCTAAAAAGAGGATAATAACAGTGTGTACCTTGTACAATGTCCTACCTTCTTAGCACATCAGGTAGAACCAAAAAATATCAGAGATCATCAGCATTCAGACTGGAAGTTTCAAATCACATGTAAAATAAGTTATAATGATTCACAAATAATAATGTTGCCTAAGAATAAAACTATCAATAAATATTACTAAAATTACATTTAAAAAACACATACAAGAGTCATGATGACTGATTGTGACTCCAAGTTCATTGCTCCATCTATTTATCTACAGACATACATATAACTTTGTGCATTCCATTCCTATATACATACATCACCACATATATTTCACATTTGATTCTCATATACGGGTATTTACATTTATGTTATATGTACACACCTATGCACACATTCTATTTATCTTTAATACGTATTCTATTTGTGTGTCCATGATGATTTGGATACATTATTGAAGCAGGAGATTAAATATATATCTTATGAAGCCTGTAGTTCTTAAATTCTATAAAACAAGAGTAATTGCAAAGCGCATCTGTCTACCTTGGCTGCCCTCAGATTTGTGAGGATTGGCCAGCATTCCCTTTTACTTCATATCCGGAACCTAGAAACCATTCTCCCATGAGAATATGCATGTGCGGAATTAACCTTTGTTTTGCCTTATAACGAAGGCTTCACCACATAATCATGGCACATGGTGAATGCATGTCCGAATCTCACCATTTGCAGTTCACATCAGAACATCATAGCAACAACAGTGGCCAAAATGACAGCTCTGATTACCAAACACTATTTCCATTAGACCAGTGTAAATATGCCACTCCTCTTCTTTGCCTGGAATTACTTCCTGACCAAAGAGTATTCAAATTATTTTAAGATATTTATTTTATCTTCTTTTTTCATGTGATTCTTGAGATTTTAGCTTTAATGCATTATGTTCCTCTGCTATAAGCCTTTTAATGTCAACTCATCAAAACCTAATTGCATTTTTTCTAAGTCAGAAAATACTTGATTGCTGATTGTTTTTGAAAACTATTATTTAAGTCAGCATCACTTCTCTGTCAGCATTCTAGAAAATCTACCATATATATGCCGAACCTTCTTCAGGTCTAGGATGCACTTATAAAGTACACAGGGATCTAATGGGGCAGATCTGAAATTCCTTCCTATGTTGCCGAGGTTGGCTGTGCTGTTTAATGCATCCTTAGCAGGTTGGCACACCAGTTTCTGAGTATAATTTCATGTTAAATAACACTCCTACGACTGTGTTAAGAAATAAGCTACATGTAAAATGTCATCTTGGAAAAAAGAAAACAATTACATTTATGACATGCAATTTGCATCAGCCTCTTTTGATATAATCAAAGAAAGATAGCAGAAGATGCTAGCCAATAAATGGGCCAGCAAGGAGAAGAAAAGAAGAGCCTTTGTATTGCCAAGGTTCCATTTTTCCTTGGGACACCTAAGCCAGTCTTTTTCTGAGTCTACTGGATAAGCATTTGTCATAAGCTTTACTGTACCATGAAGTTATGATTAATATTACAGCTCAAGTACAGCAGGTTGAAAGACCACATTCATTTTCAAAGTCACGTCGCATTGATTAGAATTCACTGCAGGTTATTCAAATAACGATCCTCTCTTTCCCCAGGAGATTCTCTGTCTGATTTTTCTTTATCCTCATTAAAGATCCCAGGTCCAGACAAAGCTTTACATACTTCTAATTTGCATTATCCTTAGGAAAGAGGTAATTCACATGCCTTCAGTATATAGCACTTGTTTTTGTAGTTTGCTCTTTCCTATCATCTATTTAAATAAATCGAGAAATTTAGCCTTTATCAACCTACAGACAATAGAAAATGCCGTATTTTATTATCCTTAGTAATGAGCTCATGGATTCCAAATTCTTCATGGTAATTTAGATAAAGTGAAGAATTTTCATTCAGTTCTTGGCTGTACTTGGCTTAAAGAGACAATGATTTTTTTTTTCTTTCTTGGGGAGAAAAATTCATTTTAGAATATTGAGCAACAAAGAGCATCTTTTTTTTTTTTTTTGCCTTTCCAGAACTGAAAAGCAAAGGTTCACCAAGCAAAAAATGTAATACTCAGATAATCCCCGACAGAACTTAATATGTTATTTGGTTAATTAGATAAATTTCTATGCAAGGACAGATCAATTATTGCCTTTGTTGAGATAATTTATTAGCTATCCTTCCCAATTTAGCATTTTCATAGAATCACATATGGATTTCATTGGCATAAGGTGTGAGCCTCAAAATTATGACAAAGAATTCTGCCTAGGACTATTTTTACCTTAGTTTTTGTGTAATGAGTTTAGCCTGAAGCAGACCGACAGCATTGTTGACATTTCATTGAGTTTCCATTTCTCAAGAGAGAAGAAATTTTAGCTAATTAAATAATGTTAGAGTGTCTTAGAAACTACAAAGGCAACAGGAAACCACCCGGCAGTAGCACTATATTTGTTAAGAACACTTGTGTGTTTCTGAGCTCTTTAGAAAATTGAAGTCTGCATAACAAAACTTTTAAAGTGATTCAGAGGCTCAACATGATGTGGCTGGCATAATTGGAAAGGTAGGAGAAGAATAAATGGAAGAGAATTTTCATAAAAATGATTATTTTTCAGAGTATAGATGGGGAGTAAATATGATTGTTTCCCTAGGCATGGTATAGCAGTTTAACGATCCTGGATTTGTGTGTGTCTCTGTGTGTATGTGTTTCATATTGGAAATTGCATGTGTCATTTTCAGGGTGTAATTGTAACTTCCAGGCCAGAAAGTCAGCATTAACCACATATTTAGGTATTAATGAAAGCTATCTCTAGCATTCTCTTTGATTTTGGGGGGTGGGGGACAACGCGATTTGGTGTGATCTGTGAACCTGCTCTTGGAGAATCTCTTTATACATAACCGATACAAAATAAAATTAAGCATTTTATTGGCATTTGTATTAATTTGTTCTTGGTAGAAAGATATGAAATCAGTCCCAGGATCTCATTGACTCTGAGTAAAGCGAAATGAAGTGCATACTTGGAAACAAACCCTTTTAATTTAATGAGGACCTGTTTAACATGGAATAAAATTTTAATGAAAAATAACTGAAGATTCTACTCAGGCATGTCTTTTCAGTTGAGCTTGACAGAAAAGCACTGTGCATTTGATAGAAATACGAGTCAATGACAGAACTCAAGAGCAAGACAGAAATGTTACTATGTCTACTCAGAGAAATATGCTAAATCATTCTGACAAGAGACAATACATAATAGCTGTGACATTCCAAAGTCATGGTGGGGATGATGGGAAGGTGATGTGTGGACCTAACCTGAACAAATAAAATTTTTGAAAAGAACATATTATAACAAAATAGACATCTACTATGTGTGCATTTGCAGCTGATTGTGGAGTGCATACATACCTATCTAGGTGTGATTTGTGCACATGTGCACAGGTGGGATGAGTGTGTGCACATGTGCCTTCAATCTTGAGTATCTCAGTGAGGAAGACATGAAGAACTCTGATAAAATTATTTCCCCTTTAAGCCTCAGGAAACCTTCGAGATTTCATAGACATTAATTAAGCCCACCCCAGGATCATAGACTTGGTGTGCTTGGCGAACTTTTGTTTTAAAAAGCAAACTTAGCTGCTAGATGAGTTTTTTCCCAAGCTCTCATTTATTATGGTTTCCAGCAGGGGATCTTGTTTCAAGGGATATGATCAAAGTAAAGGATATTTCTTCTGGGACATATTTTACATAGATTAAATCTCATTATGCAACTTACTCTTTAGTATATACTCTTTATAAGCTTTTATTGTATGAACAAATTTAACATAGAAAAAGTGTGTACTTATTACTTTAGACACACTAGGTGCCAATAAAGTTCAGATGCAGTAAAGTAAACACTGTTAGCTTTGTTTGGGGGTTTTTTTGTTTTTATCACCAGTGAATTTCTAGTATAATCTCAAATAAGGTTGCTATCTATATGACTGTGAACTTAATATTTCCCTAACATTTGTAACTTCATGCAACTTTAAATGCAAATGATTTATTTAAGGAATATGTTAGTCATTTTTGGTTTCCCTTCTCTGTTTTAAAAACCCTTATCTCTCCATGGTTTTCATTTGAAAGGTAGGCAAGCTATTGTAGTTATAGTAAGAGATGTGACATAATACTGATAATAACAAAGTTATATTTTCTTACTGAAAACTAAGGACTTGGCAATTTAAAATAATGTCCAGCAAATCTTATTCTGGAAAATAAAGATATTGGTTACATAACTGGGAATAGATATCAGTTGATTTCTCCAAATTAATTCAAGTTGCTACCATAATGTACAGGTATGAAGAATGACCCATCCAGTAGCAAGTTCTTTCATGCCAAAATATTATTGCTCTTAGTTTAATATCTTTAGAATCTAAAAAAGACAATGATACTGAGTACAAATACATTTGCCCATAGCCTCAAAACAGGGAAACGTGTCACAAAACACAATGTGAGATTCAGTAATCCTTGCCCAGAACCCTGATATTTAGACCAAATGAATGTTTAGTTTTTCCATTACTCTTTGTAAGAAACTATACTATGTGTGTATAGTGAGCATGGTCTTCAGAAACTGATAAAAACACACACTCAGTATATAAATGAGCATTCAGTACATCAATGAATGCTTCATTTTCAATAATTTTGTTGTAATTTGCTTGCCAAAGTAAATTACATATTTTCAGATCTAATCTCATGTTTGCTCTTCTTTGATATAATCAGCCTTACAATTAAAATTGCCAGGGCAAGTTGAGGAATTGATTTTTTTTTTAGCTGGACAGAAAGATAGGATGCACAGTCAAATTTCAGGTTAAATTGCCTTGCTCGTTCCAGCAATTTTCTTTACCATTTGGTCTCTAAAGGTACAATTTCCTTTAGCGAAGTGGGAGTCCTCTCTGTTTCAGTTTTCAGTCTCTTTGCCGTGCAGTTAATCAAGAACTAATTTCTAACACAATTTGCAGTTGTTTTGCAGCATCTGAGGGATCCTCCTGCACCCTGTCTATACAGTAGGCACTTCCCCGGCACCCAGAACAGAGCCATGTTAAGAAGCTAAGATGATGGTCAGTTAAATGGTTAATCAGAACATAAACCTCTATTTTTTTCCGTGATCAATGTGAGTCAAATTCCCTATGCAAGTGGTTAACTCAACTTCAGAACTTAAAACATAATTAAACCAGAAGGAGTCTGTTCTGATTAGAGGTGAGAAACTGGGGTTAGTTAAGCCTTAACAAAGAAAATGAATTCACATTAAGCTTCTAGTAAAACACAGTTTTCCTTTTCTGATCATATTATGTAAAGTGCATTTCCTGATGCATTTAAAAAAATGAAGCTATTTATATTACAATTCAGAAAGTTTTTTTTTTTTAATGCAATGTGTCTTGACAAACACATATGCTGTTCTTTGAGGGTTTCTGACACTAAGCATCCCAGTGATTCTATTTTCAGAAGCTTTTCCCTCCTTCTTCGTGGTTTCATGGCTTCATGGTAACCTTAATAATCTCTAGCAGCCTCATTTAGTTCACTACTGAATAAATATTTTTCTAGATGACTTTCATATAGCTGAATATTGTATGCACTATCTACATTAGAAAGTAAGTTCCTAAAATCTATACTATTTATTATGTTCTAATTCTTTATGGCTATAATAATTTCTATTGAATTTTCACTCTGTAATTAGATTTTTATAGCGTTTACAGTATAGCACAGAGGATATATTTTCTCCTCTTGGATAAGTTAATCTTAGATAACTTTAAATAAGATGAATATAATTATAAATTTGTGAAAACATTTAGAAGAAAATGCATATTTAAAATGTGCTCCTTGTCTATTTCATTATGAAATGCTCTTTTTTTATTCCATCCTATTTTCATCCAACTATTTTCCACTGGTTACTTATGTTGCTGTTATTTCAATGTTTACATCTTATTATCTGCCTGTGCATCAATCAAGGTAATGGTACAAGTGAAAATAATCTAGGCAAACACAAAAGTAAATTAATATCATGTGAATTTTGGCCAAATGTGAGGAGTGCCACATTCCTTGTTTACTTATGGGGAATATTAACTACAATTCCTGACATTGTCCTGAACTGTCAGTTTAGAATAAGATCCATGTACTGACAATAATCCATTCTATGGCATTAAGAAGTATGTATTGTAGCACTGGGTCTATATGTTATTTTCAGAATGAATGAGAGTGGCGTGCTCTTATCAAGTGTTCCTTTTCTATTGCAGCAAACAATAGAATCCTCCATCAATGCTCCTAGAACCTGGGGACAACAACTGCCATGCAGCCAGCCCATGCTCTGGGTCCCAGCCTAGCAAACTCCATTATCATTCTGGTCATTCCCCTGCAAAACATACCGAAAAAGCAGTTCCATGTGGACTGTTGAATTTTCCTATAGAAATGTATTTGTAAGCCTTGGATCTAGCACCTTTGGTTAATAATGAAAGCGAGAGAGGAAGAGAGAGAGAGAAGAGTCTAATACATAAAAAAGTTTATAAAATACTACAAAAATACATTTCTTTTAGTGTCCTAAGACTCAAAAGTAAAGCAGTTTTGGGGGGTTTGGGTTTAACTTCAAGGTAGTGTTTACTTGGCCATGGGAAAAAAAAATAGCTACAATAGAGCTGCAGTCCCCAACCCCTAGGCTGCAGACGGGTCCTGGTCCATGGCCTATTGGGAACTAGACCACACAGCATCTTCACTGAGCTCCTCCTCCTGCCCCATCCTCAACCCTTTCCCCTGTCTGTGGAAAAGTGGTCTTCTATGAAATGGATCCCTAGTGCCAATAAGTTTCCGATCCATGGCCTGTTAGGGGTCCGGCAGCCCAGCAGGAGGTGAGCATCAGGTGAGTAAGTGAAGTTTCATCTGTATTTGCAGCTGGTCTTCATCATTCATCACTAGTGTCACTGCCTGAGCTCTGCCTCCCGTCTCATTCTCCTTCACATTGTGCAAAAACTGTCTTCTATGAAAGCAGTCCATGGTGCCAAAAAGGTTGAGATCGCTGCAATAGATCCAGATACATAAGGCCAGAAAACCGGCTTTAACTCTGGCATTAGCTGGGTAGCCCTTTGCAATCCATTCTACCCCTCTGATGGGAGACTAAACGAAGGTGAATGTGCCCTTTTAGGTATAAACCTATGCCTTCTGAATGTTTTTAGCCATGTTTGTGGCTATAAGTAAAGGATGAAAGAATTTGTAAAAGAATTTTAGTCAAATACCTTTATGGCTTTCATGCTCTGGACCATTTTCTCACTTTACCTTTCCATGTGTAGCGACTCAAGTTTTCTGTCGCTCATCAGAGGAGGCCTCTTGAAACGTGATCAGACCTGGGATAGAAGCAGCACCGTAGCAGCAACAGTGGTAGGACCCAATATTTGAGAACTTGCACTACACTTTCACTGCTTCAAGTGCTCTCCATGCAGTAACCAATGTCATCTTCATAATGGTAGTATGATTTATTTATTGTGAATAATCTCATTTTAAAGATGAGTCCACTAAAGGACTGAGAGCTTAAAATTTATTCTCCTGCCAATGTGTGGGACTGACAACCAGGATGAACCCCAGCCATATTCAGAAGTATATTTATGCTTTGATTCTCCCTTCAGCCACAGTGATTACTGAATCACTGTCTGGGAAGTGAAAGGTTACATTACAAAGAAATCTTAGTTTTTAAATCTTCCCCAGTGACGTAAGGAAGAGTATTTTGTGCCCATAGGCCTATTCTTGGGCAACTTCCCTAGCCAATCACACAGCAACAGACACTGCCTGAGGGGAACAAGCCAGGAGCCAGCTATAAGCTGAGCAACTACAACGCTTGGAGGGTGAGAGTGAGGAAGGTGCTAGTACTTCTGACAAGGAAAAGGGGTAGTTCCTAATTATCAGTGGAAGGGTCCCAATTTCTAAGAGCAGCAGCTGTTCTTTTCTAGTATTACACCATTTTTATCCAGCAACTAAATAATTACCAAGGTGGTGTATAATCATGTATTAGTTATTTATTTCAGTTTTGCTGCAATGGTAATGAATAAATATTCATTTAAAATGCAGTGCATAAATTTTGAAACTCTCAAACTTAGGGGTGTCTTATTACTTCATTTGACAATATGAGCCTACTATGTGCAGACCTAGGAGATACAGTGGTGAGCAAAATAGGCTATGGGTGAGCCTTGCTCTCTGGGAGCATAGGCAAAGACTACAACTTCAAGGGTGACATCTTACTTATTATTGGGAATAAAGTGTTATGAACGTGGCTTTATTGCCTACCGATCTCTTCTCTTCTAAAAAGGTGTATTTCATTTTAATGACAGAAAATCCTTTGAAGCAAGTGTCACAGGGTAAAAGTCCTATAGGTTTGCATGCATGTTCAATTCAGGATAGCGAATTAAGCAGTGAAATGAAACAGGTGTAGGGAATAGGTAATATTTAAGAACATTTGCAGCCCTCTCAAAAGTCTACATCTGAATATTCAGATTCAACTAAGCCAGACATTTCTTTCTTTTGACCATTTTCACTTTGAAGAATATAGGTATGTTTAGAAAAACTGAAACTCTTAAAAGTTAAGTTAGTTGCCTGGGGTGCCCAAGTTAGTAACTCAAAGAGTCAGGATTCTAATCCAGGTTTTTAAACAAGTTAACTGGTATTTTTTCCTCTATCATGATTGTTTCAAATTGTTCCATTTTTCCATCCAAAAGAGTAACAAGATTTCTTTCCTTTTGGTTTTTATGTAGGATAACTAAAAAACAATTCTCAATCATATTTTTAACTACTAAAAATATGTTACCCACATTATTTGCAGAAGTATTTTTTAAGTAAAAAGTTTCAAAAAGTAAGAAAAGAATCACTCATCATAAACCAGCGAAAACCTCTGTTCACATTTGCCACATATCCTTCTAATCTACCCTCTCGTTGAGTATCTACATGTGGATTTATAGAGGTGTAGATTTTCTGTTTATTTCATTTTAAAGCATTTTAAATTGCTCTAAAAGGAAAAAAGAGTTACTTTTTTATATAAAAATCATTTAAAATTATCCTAACACCAAGGGGTGATAGTACACATTATGCACAGTTCACTTGTGTGTGGATGAGATGTATTTTATTCAATCAATAATACATTGTCAAGGGCGGTACTTGTGGCTCATCGAGTAGGGCGCCAGCCCCATATACCGAAGGTGGCGGGTCAAACCTGGCTTCAGCCAAACTGCAAAACAGAAAAATAGCTGCCCGTTGTGGCAGGCATCTGTAGTCCCAGCTACTTGGGAGGCTGAGGCAAGAGAATCGCCTAAGCCCAGGAGCTGGAGGTTGCTGTGAGCTGTGTGATGCCACGGTATTCTACCAAGGGTCATAAAGTGGGACTCTGTCTCTACAAAAAAAACTAAAAAACAATAATATATTGTCAATATCTTTCCATATTATGCAAATTTTTATATTACTTTACATCATTGAATAATAAAACTAATGTACCATAATTCATTAGCTTTTTCTTCATTTTAGATGTTTAGGATGCTTCTAATTGTTTTACTCACAATTAACATTGTCATTTTACTCACAATGACAATATAGAGTCTACATGAACAGTTTATATAGCTAAGTCACCAGACACATTCATAATTATTTCTTGAGCTTAGGTTCCAAAAGAATAGAATTTCAGAGGGAAACGGTACACCAAACTTTTAAGATATAAAACACATATGTTCAGGCAGTGCCTGTGGCTCAGTGAGTAGGGTGCTGGCCCCATGTATTGAGGGTGGCGGGTTTGAACCCAGCCCCTGCCAAATTGCAACAGAAAAATAACCAGGTGTTGTGGTGGGCACCTGTGGTCCCAGCTTCTCAGGAGCCTGAGGCAAGAGAATCACCTAAGCCCAAGAGCTAGAGGTTGCTGTGAGCTGTAACGCCATGGCACTCTACCAAGGGTGACAAAGTGAGACTCTGTCTCTAAGAAAACCACACACACACACATGTGTTCTTGGCTCTGGGCCTGTAGCTCAGTGTCTAGGGCGCCAGCCACATACACCAGAGCTGGTGGGTTCAAACCTGGCCAGACCTGCCAAACAACAATGAGAACTACAACCAAAGGGAAAAAAAAGCTGGGTGTTGTGGTGAGCACCTGCAGTCCCGGCTACTTGGGAGGCTGAGGCAAGAGAATTGCTAAGCCCAAGAATTTGAGGTTAATGTAAGTTGTGACAAGGGTGACATAGTGAGACGCTGTCTCAAAAAAAAAAATGTTTAAACTACCTTTAGAAAAGTCATCATTGTACAACCCTCCCCAATGATAGAAGAGTATATATACATCAGATATGTATACATATATGTGTCCTCACCAAAATTAAATCCTGGGCTCTCTTCTTACCTTTAACAATTTAATAGACAAAAAGACAAAAATAGCTAATTGCTTTAAATCAGCATGAGACAATTAATAGAAAAGCTAAACTTTCATTGTATTTATTGGCCATTTGTATTCTTTAAATTATCTTATGCTTATAAAATAAACTTTTCTTCAAACTATTTGAAAAATTATTTTCAATATAAAATTTTCTATATTGCACATTGTTTATCACAACAATGGTTAAACTCCAATTAGTCAGCAACTTAGTTCAATATAAAAAAGTAATGACTGAAGCTGAGTTCTATAAGAAGGATGCAGACAATGAAAGGTGACTTGTTCAGGGATGGGCACAACGCCTTTGTGCAGATTCAATTATCTGTCATGTCTGAAGTGAGTATACATTGAAAGACAGAATGAGATGACAGCTAGTGACCATCAATTTGTTTGGGCCTATAAACTTCAATGAGTGATTCTAGGTAGAAGGTATTGATTGTTGTATTTAACTAGTAAATCAATTTTTCTCAGGAAAAATTCAATTTATAATACATTTCAAACATTTCCAGAATTATAAATCTAAATCCCATGGAAAAAAATACTTCTGGCGAAACTTATTAAAGGTAGAGTATTAATGTCTTTATATAGCGATCAAGGAAATGCCATGAAGGATATCTGTAACAGTATGATCAAAATATTTCTGAATGTATATGAATCGTGCCCTGTGATTGCACCAATGTACATAATTATGATTCAATAAAATTATTTTAAAAAATGAAAAAATAAAACGACCAACTAATATCACTGCAGAGCCATGAAAATAAGATAAGCTGAAGCATAGAGAACAAAAAGTCAAAGATTAAACCAAAACAAAGAAAAAATTAAAAAAGAAATCTAAAGATTTACTGACCTGTGGGAAAATATCAAGTAGCCTATCTTAAAATCTGAGTGCAAGAAGAGAAGGGACAGAAAAATATATCATGAAAAATAACACTCAAAATTTTCTAAAACTGAGAAAATCTGCTAAGCAACTGATTCCAAAGGTTCAGTGAAAGAATAGCAGGATAAAACAAAACGAGAAAACACACAAGCGTCCATCATAATCAAATTAGCAAAAGCCAGTGAATCAAAGAGAAAAGTCATAATGCAAAGTGTATCAGTGAATGGTTAATCACGGATTTCTCCTTTTTAAAAATTCATGTGAATACAAAAAAAAAATGACATCTGTATGGGCTTAAAAGAAAAAATAGTCAAACTGGAATATATAGCCAATGAAAACATCTTTCTTAATGATGTTAAGAAATGAGAACTTGAAAACATTTCTGACAAACAAAACCTGAGAAAATTTGTAACCAAAAAAAGTCACAGGAAGTTCTTTCAACTAAAGGAAATTAACACCAGATGAAAACTGAGAGATACACAAATGAACAGAGGAACTGGAAGTGACAGCTATATTAGTAAATATGAAAGATTTTCTTCTTTTTCATTTTTATATTTCTTTTAAAAACAAAAAGGTAACAATATAATGTGGGATTTATGTCATCTGTAGGAAAATATAGTATACTATGATAATTAAATTATAAATAAATGAATATAATTGGATTTGAAGGTAGACTGGGATAAGAATAAAAGGTATAAACTCTTTAACCATCAATAAAAATTAGATTAAAAAAAAGAGTGAATAATCCAAGGGAAGAGCTCAGATAGAACTTAAAGTGTATTAAAAATACCACTTAAAAGAGGAAGGGGGCACACAAAGTGACATACAAATGGAAAACAGCATCATGATAATGATAAATCAACAGTGTCAATACAATATTAAATATTAATAATCTAAGCTTTCCAGTCATAGATAGAAATTGTAAGATATTGTTTTCAAAAAAAGAAAGTTCTAACCATATGTGATCTGTAGGAAAAAATATTTTAAAAATACTATAACAGTATAGTATTTTTACTATAACAGTATTTCCTTGGGCTGCCATGATAAAAATACCACAGAACGAGCAGCTTTAACAACAGAAATGTGTTTGTTCATCGTACTTGAGGCTAGAAGTTCAAGGTTAAGGTGCCGGTTTCATTTTCTGATGGTGTGCCCCTTGGTGGCTCCTAGGCTCTCTCTGGCTGTGTCCCTCTTATGCACAAGAAGAAAGAGGAAGGCAGACGGAGAGAGAGAGAAAGGTCTTTGGTGTCTCTTTCACTTTCTACAGGACATCATACAAAAATCCATTCTCAGTGAATCAAAAAGGTAAAATATAACTATTAAAATTTTTTTTTTTTAACTTTTTTGGCCGGGGCCGGGCTTGAACCTGCCACCCCCGGTGTATGGGACAGGCGTCCTACTCCTTGAGCTGCAGGTGCTGCCTATAACTATTCAAATCTTTTTATAAGAAACTATATGAGAATATCTTTCTGATTTTATGATTTTCTGTTAAGGAACGTTTATAGATACAAAATAAAGTAGCTATAAAAGAATTGATAGCACTTTTGGTTTGCTGATGACACTGGCCACTACCTCTGTTCCAGTATCACAGTATTTCTTTCAAAAATACTGCTAAACAATAAGAAAAAAAAAAAAAGTAAAACTACACACAAACCACAATTTCTGAAGTACCTCTGCTTTTCTTTAAGGAACATGGAGAACTGGAAGTAGCTCTGATGCAGGACAAGGCGGTCCCAGGACCTGCAGCCTTAGCCCTGGCGGTGCTGATGCTGTGGTGGAAGGAGGAACCAGCTTGCTGAAAGGGCCGGACACCTGGGGGGAGACACTAGGCCTCGCTGTCTCCTCCCCAGGCAATCCTGACTCGTCAATTTCATGTCAGTTTCCAGGGCCTGAGTCTTCATTGGACAGCTGGCTGGAACTTAGGAAGACTCATCCCTATAAGTCAACGTTGAGTTACCCCAAAACAACCCTCTGTGACTATATAAACCCCTGAGCAGAGAGCCTGGGGACAGACCTCAAAGAGGGAGCAGGAGAGCTTGTTCCTCTCCTGGGTTCTCTCTGCCAAGAGGTTTGGTTTTTGTAGTTGTTGTAATTTTTATTTCTGTAAATAAATCTGACTTACCACGAATCCTGTGGTTGCTCGATTCATTCTTCTGATCGAAGACCAAGAACCTGAAACTCCGGTATCAGCATCGTTCTCAATTGTGAAACTGCCAAGATCTGAGCTAACTTCCAAAATATTTTCGATCCTATTGCAGAATTAAAGTCACAAATTATCCAACCGATCTGAGGAAAGACGGCCACTTCCAAAGAGAGGAGACGTGGCAGCATTCATTTACCAGATTCGAGGCAACTAGATACCAGAAGAAAAGCTCAAAGCTCTGCTGGGATGATTGATGACCTAGTGAATGCTGAAAGGTTCTTGTTGAGAGGTCTGGGCAGTCTGCAAATTCTTGCGGATTCTTTCTCTAAGATTCTCCCCAAAATTATCAGGAAGAGCCCTAAAAGGTTTACCAGTACCAGATGCTGCTACTCTGAGCGGTATTTTCAGGACCAGGTGAATATCCCCTGTAGTTAGAGGAGGGAAGCAGGAACAAACACCCCTATTCTTGAGAGAAAGGCAAAAATACACACTGAGCCCACAACCACATCCAAGGGCAGCAGGAGGGCGGAGAAGACCGTACACCAAAACTCAAGAACACTGCATATACTAGGAGTTAGCAAATTATTAGTGACATTGTGGATAATGAAAACCAGGTGGAAAAGCAATTACAAATAAGGAAAAGCATGAGAGGTATGGACTCATTTATTTCAGATATATGTATCTAGAGACACAGGTGCAGAGGAGTGTGTGCATGGGCATGTCTGTAGTGAGTTTGTCCTCTGAGAGGACCTGGCAGGGACAAGATATCCTGGTAACAATGAATGCCTCTTGCATCCAGAACCTTGGTTTCTTAATGCCAATCACTAATAAGAAGAATTAAGCCTCTGTGGAAAACTGTCTGATATCAGGGCTGGAACAGAGAAAGTACAGGATAAGCTTATAGTTCCAGAAAGTAAAGAAGAGCTCAAAATACGACAAGGGCTTTTTAAAGGGTCTACGAGCAAACCTAGAGGAGTTACCAATGGTTAAATCTTGGACGATTTCAGCAAGAAATTTGATAATAATAGTAGTAGATTATAATCCATAAATGAATCCATCCTAAAATTTAAAAATGAAAAAATAAATGAAGAATGGAAATTTTTTTCTTATAGTAGAAGTCAAATTTATAAATGTAAAAGGAATAGGGAAATTAAAAAACAGCATTTAACAAACACTGATAAAGGAAGCAGGCAAAAATTATTGTTAGAGGTTAAAATTAGCGAATGAAAGTATGTTGACACAGCCTCTCTGCATAGTCTTAAAGTATCACATTACAAGGTGTTATTAATTATAAACAGGAAAAGGTAATCTTTCCTGTGGATAAGCCTGAGAGGTATTACCTTATCCAAATGATTAAAATTAAAATCACCAGTAATGAGACAAATTTACACTATGTACCTCATGATGACTGAAAATGCAAAACTTCCTGATATGATTGCTAAAAATGCATCACTTTAATTATGAAAAGGCATTAGGAAATCCCAGCAGAAAGATAATCTAAAAAATAACTTGCTGGACTCTTCAAAAGTGATGATGTCATAAATACATGGACGACCTCTCTTGAAGAAGAGGATAAAACTATCCCAGTTAAGCGCACTGTGGAATCTTCAGTTGGACCCTGGACAAAGGGATTTCAGAGGGACAATGAGTGAAATATACACAAGATGGGTAATTACTTACTAACATCATATTAATGGTATTTCCTAATTTCAATAATTGTGCTACACTTATGTAAGATGGTAATATTTGGGGAAGCTGAATGAAAGTATATGGGAAATCTGAGTTTCAAGTTTTGCAACTTTTATAAGACCAAAATTGTTTCAAAATAAAAAGTTTTTAAAATACTTGATAAATTTGACTAATAATGAACTTCCTCCCAGAATGAAATTTCTAGTGGGTCAATATTTGCTCCATCCTCAAAAACTGAAACTCAATAGACAGTCGGTAAGCATTCATTGAGTAAATGAATAAACGGAGGCAAAAAAGATAGAATGAACAAAATTTAATATTTAGAGTCTAGTGTGATATTAATAAAATTGCTTCAAATCTCATATGGTGAAAAGTACCAATTAAAAGAGTAAAATGCAAAAAAAGCCACATTTTAGTAAAAAGATAAAATTTTAATACTGCTTTAATTAAAAATTAACATTCCCCTAAATTTACATGAAGTCAATAGATCACCCCATGTATGCAAAGAAGTGAAAATAAGAAAATGCTTTTAAAAATTGGCATACGATAATTTTTATTGTTACAGAAAGTGCTATAAACTATTTTTGTAATTTATTACTGAGTAGAAAATTAACTCATTTCATTTTAATGAATGCACGAAAATATTCAATAAATGTAATTAATTTTAATAATCATCTAACCCAATATCCTTCCCTGTATTGTCTTACATCCAGACAGACAAAAGTTAGGATCGTTTTAAGTATGTTCAGGACCGGAGATGTCTCACATTTTTTAAGAAATCACTTTGACATCCAGCTGAGAGCCCAAGATTACTTTAACACTCTTTCCAGATTCTGTAATAGCATTAATTTAATTTCAAAAATAAATTTGTAAATGAGTCTCATAAAGGTAAAATGAAATAAGCTTTATTTCTCAAATATCCTTCTCATTCCACTCACCTCCAGCCCACACAAACATTTTCAAAATTTCCACCTGGAAAGTCCGTGTGTGAGTGGAGAGTGGGAGGGAAACTGACAGGATGGAAAATAGAGTTCTCTGTTGCGCAGGATTTTGTTGATGGAGAGAGCCGGAATCTTCGCCTTCTGGTCAGCAAAGCAAATTAGGACGGTGTTGAGATTCTATCTGTCTTGTCATCTCCCTGGCAGGACACCTTTTGATAGGGCCTTCTGTTCCTTCCATTTCTTGGCAGCTTCTTCCTTTGGGATGTCTGGAAATAATGGAACTTTCGGGACTGAATAATGGAGCCTGGCAGAGCTTCTGTAGTTCTTCCTTAAAGATCTAAATCATATGTTCACATCAGGTCGTTTAAAATCAACTTGAAGCACTTGAATTGAAGCTTGAAATCACACTAGCTGGAGACAGCATTCGGGAGTGTCAGCCCTCCTTGTGATGGCAAGTGCATCTAGAAAACAGGATTGCTGCGTTTTGTTAAACGTAACCTGTTGCCTTTAAGGTATATGATGATTCACAACGTAGATAAGGATAGATAAAACACCCAGAAGATGATTCGGTACCCATCATTAGGACCAGATGCATGGTTTGTAAGTAAAGGATGAGGGTCTGCCTGTCTCTGGTTTTGAACCGCTCCTCACAGCCCTGATCTGAGCAACAGCTCTCTCTGACCTCGGGGGGATCACCATACCTTTGACTCCAGAACAGACCCTTGTATGCAATTCCACTGGGCTCTGAGCAACACCAAAATGGGGTTTTGTACTTTTCAGCGTCAGTGCGATTTATGTAATATTCTCAAATGCATGTTCTCTGAGTGCTTGGCCTCTTGAAGAAAAATTTTATCTACCCCCAGACGAGGCCTAGATTTTATTGCTGGTATGTTTCTGAGAAATCAGATTTAAGGAATGCCATTTTGGTCAGCACTGGGAGGAATTCATTAAAGACTTGCTGTTGTTGGTTTCATTTTAGCCTTCAAAAAAATATGACTGAAATAAACTGAATCTCGAAAAGCATTATGTTGAGTGAATGGAGCCTTATGAAAAGAACATGCCGCTGAATGAATCCATTCATGCCAAGTTCTAGAACAGTCTAAACTAACCAATAGTAAACTATCTGTACACTCTGAGTGAGAATGAGATGTGCATTTTGATTTATTTTTAAAGGTCTTCATTTGCAAATTCACCTGCAGTATTAACCAATACTCAAAAAAAGATGCCTCTTAGCAGAGAAAATTATATTTCTCAATAGAGGGAATAAGCAAGTCTTCTTTTATTAATTTTTTTTCATATTGTTTATTTCAGTAACACACACCTAACATAAAATGTACCACTATGATTATTTTAAGAGATACAACTCAGTGACATTATGTACATTCATAATAGTAATAATAATCTCATTCAAAATGTACAAACATCACCAATATCTACTTCCAGAACTTTTTCCAAAGGAAAATCTCATGATGCCAAGTAGTTACTCTCTGTTTTCCTTCCCTCCCATCATGATTTTTAAATTTATCTTTTTTTCTCATTCACTCATTTATTTAATGACTGCTTTTTAGGTGCCTTCTATGGCCTGATGCTGGGACAGATAAGCAGATGCAGTGGCGTCCAACGTACCAGGTCTGTCCCTTTAATTAACTATTTCCCTTTCTTGCCCCAAGGATCAGGCAGAAAGAAGAAAGGAAACACATAGGTAAAAACAAGCCAGCACTGAAAATTACAACAGTGGCAACATAAAATTGCAATCCTACCCTCCGCCCCCAGCCCTGCAACTTTTTTTTTTTTTTAAAGAGATAGGCCTAGAATGTAGTAACACCATTACAGATCACTGCAGTCTTCAACTCCTGGGGGTCAAGGGATCTTCTTACCTCAGCCCCTCAGGTAGCTGGGACTACAAGTGCACCCCACCAAGCCTGGCTAATTTGTTATATTTTTTGTAGAGAAAGGATCTCGCTATGTTGCCCAGGCTGGTCTGGAACTCCTGGCCTCAAGTCATCCCTTCCCCTTGGTCTCCCAAGGTGTTGGGATTACAGGCTTGAGACCCCACACTCAGCCCACGACCAAGACTTTTTAAAATAGTCTTCCTTTAGAAGGTGAACTTTAGAAGCTCAGGCTTTCATGAAAAGTTTTCAGTTGACTTTGAGAGAAAGTCTTTGAAGTATTTTGACAGGTTAGTGGCATCAGCAAAGGAGAGGGAATGAGGAACTTTTGATTCTATTCCTGTAAACTGGTGACTTCCTGTGTGGGTTTAGGCAAATCACTTACTGTTTGCTGTGTTGCTTACTGTAGTGTTCTTATTTCTTAGAAATGAGTAAAACAGTTCGATCTTCTAAGTTGCAATGGGCATACAGAATATGCATCGTGACTTTGATGCAACAAGGGTGCTAACCTACTTTCTGAATGATTAGAAGGCTCGGCCTTTCTCGGCATGACCTTTTTGCACGGCCTTGACGTCATCCATGCAAATCATGTTGGAAAAGAGAAACATTTGACAAATACTGATCATAATCACAAACCAAACAAGATTCTGCGTGTATTTTTAATGAGGGAGACAAAACGGTCACACTGCCAGGCACACTCACGTGCAAGCAGGGTCAACCCCTTCACACACAAACACACAATGCTGCTTTCCGGGGTTTTTCAGTTTAGTCCCAGCTTTGACACTGAGCGCACTTGACAAGCCAAGCATCATGGGTGTTGCTTCCTTTGGACCACTGCCCGCTCTCACACCTCTCATACGTTCTTTATTTGCCTTGGTCTCTTTACAGGGTAATTTTGCAATACACAAAAAATGTACAAAATTTCAATTATACCTTCATTCTGAATGCTTTTAGCATTTATGCTGAAGACATCATTTTATACACTAATGGGAAAAATAGATTAAAAACTTCTATTGTAGTATATTTTAGTAGAAAAACAAAATAAAGAAATAACTTAATGCCATACTAATGTCTCTCTCTATATAGCTAAGGTCTGTGACATGTCTATACAACTGAGAGCCAACTAAGGTGGTGCTTATACCTACTTATATAGAAAGATCATACTGTTATAATTTCATTTGTTCAGTCATGAAATAACTATGAAGCCCCATCTATATTCCAAGTACTTTTCTAAGTACTGAGATCTAGGAACAAAACAAAGTGGCTGGCCCCGAAGGGGTGAATACAGACCATTAAAAAAGATGTCAGGTGGTAGTTGAGCACTTCAGAGAATCACAGAGTTTAAGGAGAATGGAGAGGAAGATGGTAATGCATAAGCCAGGATAAACTAGGTAGTGCTGTGATAAAAAGTCCTAAATCTTTGTGTTTTGAAACAGGATTACCTCTCATTGACACCTTAGTCCTGCAATTTTCACATAGGGAAAGGTGGCTCTTCATGGTGAACACTCAGGGGTCTACGTGACAGTGACTCCAGCAGGTGTCAAGAATGTTGCAGCCCATGTAGCCTATGGCGAGGAGAGAGATTTATAAGAAATACCTATATAGCTCAATAATAGAACACCTGGGTGGAAAGGGCGTGGAGAGGGATTTAGCTCTCCTAACAAGTACGAGAGCTCGTGAGAGGGGAGCAGTGGTGAATTGGCAGGCTCTACACCTGTGGTGTTGAGAGGCACGAGATCAGCCTTATATTAGGCTGGAGGAGAAGGCAGTCAAGGAGCATGCGCATTCTATCACAGACCTGCTTACTCTGACTCTTGTCTCCTCTCCTGCCTTCAGAACGCCAGTACAGAGTCTCTCTGCTGAAGAT
This sequence comes from Arctocebus calabarensis, assembly GCA_963573935.1. Taxonomy (NCBI): domain Eukaryota; kingdom Metazoa; phylum Chordata; class Mammalia; order Primates; family Lorisidae; genus Arctocebus; species Arctocebus calabarensis. The sequence continues at coordinate 56,547 of CAUYON010031437.1, forward strand.
CACCAAGCTCTGCTAAAGATTAAGATCTATCTTTCTAAGAAGACTGCTTTACTCTCTCTACGACTCACTCTCTCTCTCCAGCTAAAGTAGATAACTCTCAGGCACCCAAGAGAAACTGAACCTGAGCAAGGTAACTTAGCGGTCCATGTCCGGAACCTAGTTAAGCTGGGCCCAAGACCTGGCCAGTCCTGGGCCCTGGCAAGTGTCAGAAGTGACGTGTGACACTAGGATAGAGGGAGAATGGGGTGGGAGGGACTGTGAAATGCTTCCAGTTGTCACTTCTGTTTACATTTTATTGACCAAAGCAAATCAGGTGGCCTCCCCGAACTCGAAGGTAGAATAGAAATGCAATTCCCCTGTCCCCACCCCTGTGCCAGGTTAGAGAGGAAGATCCACACTATGGGCAAGATGGGCTGATGTCTACGTAGACTTATGCTACTGTCAACAAAGTTTCCAGTGACAAGGTGACATCTGCACCTTGAACAGGGATGTGAAGGTTACAAGCAAATGAGCTCGGTTAGACATCTGAGGGAAAGCATCTGGGCAGAGAAAATAGCAAGGCATGGATTTGAAGGAATTATACCTGACCTATCTGAGGACAGTGAAGCAGCTGGGCTGACTGGGTGAATGTGGGGATAATGGTAACGATATTTGGATAATGCCTTGGAAGGAGAGGGAAGAAGGCAGCAGAGAGCCTGCTGGGCTGTTTCCTAGAAGGCTTTGGCTTTAACAACAAGCAAGAGGCCCCCAAAGCAAGGGGATGATAGTACCTGTCTTATGTTCCTAGGAGATCTTTCTGTCCACTGAGTGGAGAACAAATTAGGGGTAAGGCAAAAGTCGAAGCAGAGGGACAAATTAGGAGGCAATTGCAGTAATTCACAAGAGACAATAATGGTTTGGAATAGAACAATGGCACGAGAGGCCTGGAAGGGGTCAGCTCTGTATATATTTTAAGGTGTCACACACCATGGGAGAAAGGGGAAAAAACAATGTGGCAAGTAGTATATGTGATATGATTCCATTTGTGAAACAGAGGAGAAGACACCCCCGTCAACACCCTTCAGTCCTTGGTCATTTCCAGCTTGGTGTTACTGCTTCAAAACGTTTTCTTGTTTTCTCATCCCAGTTGGGGTAGAGGATGGTTAGCCAGGATCTTTAAAACTCTTGGTTACTCTTATGGTATATATTAAATTAGGATTCACATCTTCTTTTGCAAGTAATCCCCTGTACAAAATAGTCATTATAAAATTTAACAAAGAGATGGTCAACACATAGACCCTTTGTAAATATTTTGTAAAAATTTAAAAGGAACATTCTATAAATAAAGATGAATTTAGCCACAATTTCCCATGCTCCCTATGCATCGTGACTTTAGGGACAACCTAGGGAAAACTATTAATAATAGTTATATCTGGTGACTGGTAGTAGGATTCAGGGGAGGGGCACAGGAGACATGTACTTTTATTTTATAGTGTCTTATATAACTTTATTTTTCTTTTCTGCCAAAAGCATTTATATCTTTTAATAACTCAAAACAAACTAGAAAATGTGGCTCTTGAATGTACTTACTGTCAAAAGCAAAGAATTTCAAAAATAATATCAACTGTAGATTAAATATTGAATATTCAATGTCTGAGTACTTGAGAATAGACAAATGATTTAAATACTCAAAGGACATGTATACAAGTGTCATCAATGAGAGAGAAGAGAGCATTCAGGTTATAAACAACGAGAACATAAATCATCTAATGTTATATTCCCAAGAATCCACAGATATCTACATGAACAGTATTCATTAGAATATTGATTCATTTGTGCTTCACAACGCTTCACACTTTGGGTATTTTACTATAGATCTGGAATTACATTGGAGATTCAAAGGGAAAAAAACAGATGAAAGAAGAAAATAAATGTAGCAAGCTCAATATAAGTACACAGAGGGCAAGATATCACTGTTTTTTGTATTGTTTGTTTTGTTTCGTTTTAATGAAAAAGAGTACCATGTATAATCATATGGACAGGGGTGAAATTGTTTTGAGAACTCAGAAGGACTGGAGTCCTACATTCAGCCCTTAAAACACTTGACTATATTGTTGTGTCCACTTTGAGGCTGCAAACTACAGACAGATAGGAAATCTTGGAGACTTTTCACAGGAGAACCACAATGACAATTAAAGGATTAGGAAATAATGTTTATGAGAATGGGTACAGAAAGGGGATTATTTAGCCTGTGAAAGAGGATGTGAATTGTGATTTAATATTGACCCTTAGAATAAGCAGGAGGTTTCAAGATCCCGGCTAACTATTCTCTACCTCAACTGGAAAGAGAAAATGAGGAAACGTTTTGACATCAAGCTAGACGTGAATAAAGAGTGAAGGATGTTCGACAGTGGTATGAAGTCATGGCATTCCTTCCTCAGGAGGCTTGGTCTTTAAAAGGGAGATCAATTTTCGTCTGCCTAAATGACTTCCCAAATCCCCTTCATCCTTCTGATTCTCTCTCTAGAGAAAGGGATTCCTTGACCCAGCTTAGCAATCTATTCCTATGCCAAATAACCTTCCAGGCCAGGAAGCTTTCTGGTATAATTCACCTAAATAGATCCAGCTTCAACGTGAATCCATTTCCTCTTGCTCTGTCCTCTGTGGAAAGAAAGAAACATTTGTCATGGAACTCCATTTCAGAGCATTTCAAATAATTCAAGACAGCAATTTTGTGCTTTAGCCTTTCTTTCTCCATGCCAAATGATTTCCATTCCTTCTATAGTTCACAAATTTTGCCCACCTCTTAATATAGTTCATTACAGCATCAATCATAGCACTTCAATTTGTACTGGTGAATTGAGGTAAAACTCTTCTAGAGTCTGTCTGTTCTTCATATGTCTTCTACGCAATGGAACAAGCTTTGATTAAGGATCTGCGTCTCCAGTCCCCTGTAATATCAACAGATGCATAGGGCATAATGTTTTTAAGCCATGAAAGCTGAGTGGTCTGTTCAGCTGAATATTCAACTTCAACCACCCACATGAGGGAGGTCGGATATTGTATTGGATTACCTCTTTTGTGTCCTAAAACTTAAATATTTGTGGTTCCTGGGTATATTAGTCAAAAATCCTTTTGCAGCACATGCCAAAATCTCAGTTCGAAGTAGCATAAAACAAAAGGGGAATTCATGTCACCAAGTCACAAAGACCGCATGTCATTCAAACTCAACAGTTACAATACAAAATTGAACATGAGCAGGAGTTTTCCTTCTTAGGATGTTAATTCTGCTTGTCTCTGCACTTCGGCTGCCATCTTTCTTCCTACTAACCAAGTTTGGGAGATTTGAACTGTTAAATATCATTAAATGTGCCCCCTCCTCTCTGTTTTGAATTCAACCACCACTAATCTGTCCCTAGTTATCTCTTACCCAAAATAATGCAAGGTCCTCCTAAGAAGTTTCCCTGTCCTCAGCTTCTTTCCCTCTAACTCATTTAAAATGCAAATTACATCGTGCCACTTCTCTGGTTAGAACTCTCCAAAGGCTTTGTCTGAATAATGAAAATCTAAACTTCTACGCTATTCAAGACCCCTAATGATCAGTACCCTTTGCATGTCTCTAGCTCCCACTTTTTCATACAACTTAATTATCCACTTTTTTTCCCTATGTCTGCCACAGCTGCTTAAATACCCAAGTCTTCCCATGCTCCCACTTTACTGGGATGCTCCTCTCTTCTTTTCCTGTTAGCAGACATCCTTCAAGCTGCAACTCAGATCGGACACCTTGGCTTAATGCTTCATGTCAAAGTTAATCACTTCAGCAGAAGGAGTTATGTAATAGTGCAATAATAAGCATATTACATAGTTCGTTTATCTACCTTGCAAGCTTATGTGTACTCTTTATGGGCATAGGGTCAATGTTGGTTTTCATTCTCAATTCCCACCATGTTACTTATAAACTGTGTCCTCACTTCTAAAATGTGATGGTGACAGCCATACTCCATAGAATTATTGTGAGGACTAAATAATTAAAGAATACGATGCGCTTAAAATGCCGGGCGTGAAAATCACTCAGCGAATATCAGTTGCCATTGCTGTTACTGCTGTGTGTTATTTTATTTCTACCATTATGCCTGGTGCACAGTTACACCCCATCAATGTTTGATGGTAAAGAAAGGATTAGATCAGTATAAAAAGGAGTGAAGGGATTAATATATCTGGTAGCCACTAAATCTCTGGTTAACACTGCTTCTTGAGTTTCAAGATTTCCCTGAAGCTCTTAGTAGAGATTAAGATTTGGTAGCATTCAAACTTCATTATTGATGGAGAAATATTGGGTTGGGTGTTGTAAGAAAACCGAGCAGGTGGTGCTACTGAGTTTATGTAGCACAATAAGGAGTCCTTGTATCACAGCTGTGCTAGTTACCAGAAAAGCTCAGATGGCTTCTACCAAGACCCTCAAAGTATCTTTTCCCCCCTAAGGCTAAGACCTACTAGAAAGGAAAACTGATGTTTCAACTATCAAGTCCAGACAGTCACATCCTGTTCTCTCTCTAAGATTCTTCATTCCACAGTTCATCAGCACTAACAGAAGAAAAATACTTCCCTTTTGTGATGAAATATATACCATTTTTTCTGCCCTAAATGCTTAAATGGAATCTTCATAATAATCCTAAGACAATCATTCTCGAAACACAAATCAAACAATTTCAAACCAAAATGTGTTTCCTTTACACTTTATTTTGTTACTTTTTGAAAAAAATCTACTTTTTGGCTTGGCACTTGTAGCTCAACTGCTAAGGTGCTAGCCACATACACTAGAGCGGGAAGGTCCAAATCCATCATGGGCCTACCAAACAACAATGACAACTACAACCAAAAAGTAGCAGGGTGTTGTGGCGGGAGCCTGTAGTTCCAGCTACTCGGGAAGCTGAAGCAAGAGAATCACTAGAGCACAATAGTTGGAGGTTTCTATGAGCTGAGACACCATGGCACTCTACCCAGGGGTGACTGCTTGAGACTCTGTCTCAAAAAAAGAGAGAAAAAAAAAAAGAAAGAAAAAAGAAAAGAGAAGGAAAAAAATCTACTTTTCACAAAAAAAGGAAGTAGATAGGAAATACAGATTGCATTCATCTTGTGTATTTGTCTTCTTTTGGAATCAGAGAAATGAGCTAAAATTCTATAAAATTCCCTGGAAAAGGGGTGAGAGAGTGAGAGAGAACTTGGCAAGAAATAGTGATAAAATGTAGACTTGAAAATAAAGGGAATGTGAGGTGGCGCCTGTGGCTCAGTGAGGACGGTGCCGGCCCCATATACCGAGGATGGTGGGTTCAAACCCAGCCCTGGCCAAACTACAACAAAAAGTGGCCAGGCATTGTGGCAGGCACCTATAGTCCCAGATGCTCGGAGGGGGGGCGCTAAGGGAGGGGAATCACCTAAGCTTAAAAGCTGGCAGTTGCTGTGAGCTGTGACACAACAGCACTCTACTGAGAGCAACAAAGTAAGACTGTCTCTAAAAGAAAAAGGGAATGTGACTGTGGCTCTTGCCACTTCTATTTAATTTCCTACCTTTCTCAAATGCTGCAGTATAATATAAGACCACAGATTTTGGAATCACATAATTTATTCTCACCTCTGCCAATGACTGTATGAATTGGGGCAAATTACATATTTTCTCTGAGCCTCAACTTCCTCATCTATAAAAGGAACAAAAATATATGCTGCCTGGGATTGCTGCAAGGATAATAAAATAAATAATTCATAAAAATCATAAGTCCCAGTCTCAACAAAGAGTTATTATTTTTGTTGTTGGTAGGGTGTGCGTGTCTGTGTGTGTATGAAAACAGAGAAAGAAACTGAGAAATGGGGAAAATGTGTGCATATGTAGTTCCTCCTTTTTCTCATAAATTTTCAGGATTAGTTCATTTCATCACAAAGCAGAGAGGAAGTAGTGATATACACATGTTGTAAATCTTGTTGTTGGGTCCTGGAAAGAATCTTCAAAATAATTTAGTCTTGCATCCTCATTTTGCAGAGTCAAAGTACTTAGAAAATTAATCTTACCAGTCTAAATATATCTATGCCTTATCTTCTCCCACAAAAAAGGAAAACTTTGCTATCTTCCCAAACATGACTATGAATAAAAGAATTCAACCTGTAGGTACATAGTTTTTCATGTATATACACCACCTATAGACCATATCTGTAAGAACAAGCTATAATAAGCTACATGGTAACTGGGAACACAATGCTGCCCATGGTTTCTCTCACTCACAGGGAGAACTGCCATAGCTTAGAGCATTTCTTAGATATATTCCTGCCATTATGATTACAGCGTTAAATACCTGGAGCATAAAATGGGTAAGAAAATGAGCTTCTGCCTTCTGCTTTATTGTTGTCTCATTACAGTCTTGCATTTTATGCATGATAGGTGGCTGTCTTCTGGTCACTGTGCTAATATTTGTCTGATGTTACCACATGGCTCCTTAAGTAGAACTTGAAACAAGTATTTCTGTCCTGGCACTTTTTAATATTGTGAAGCTATCATTTCTTTACGTTATGGAGTTGAATTGCCATAGTCATTGAGGGAAAATAATAACCATGATATAATGGCTATCCCAGTAGAATTCTTGTCTTGGTCACAGATGTAGGACTTACATTAGAAATTTGTCCTTCTTCTTAAAATTGCCAATCCTCTAAAAAATGCTTTCGAGAAGAGTGGCAAATGACAGCATTTGACTCTAAAAATTCTTCTAAAGATTTAATAAATTTGGTTAAATTCCTCTACTTTGGTTCCTGCCAAATTAGGGCAAAAGTAATTAAATTAATTGTACGTTAATTTAAAAATATTTTAACCTAGTCTCCCTCAATGCCAAGGTAGAAAGAACAATGATTGGGAAAAAAAGGTGACCTAAATCTGCATCATAGCTGTGCCTATAGCAAATTTTATGTCTTACATAGAACATTTAACTTATTTTTTGGGTCTCTAAAATGAATACCAAACCAATTAAATAGAATCTAAAGTTATCCCACTATGGTCATTCCACTCTCAAATTAGATTATAAAGCTGAAGAACAAATTCTAATTTTATTTGAGGAATCCTTCAAAATCTAGAACCTTCCTCTATTCTTAAAAAAATAAAAAGTGTAACTCACATTAGTTATCAAAATTATTCTCTGACTCTCTAACAAAACAGCTATTGTCCATATTATTAAAGGCCCGGAGGTAGGCAGAGGTAAGGAGAGAGAAGATTCCGACTGCCTTGGAAAAATACAGTAGATCAGCAGCGGTTCTCAACCTGTGGGTCGCGACCCCTTTTTAACAATGAACATACATTGTGGCATTAGGAAGGCTGAGAACCACTGCAGTAGAGGAGTGGATTCCCCCTTCTTCATCACAAAGCGAGTGTGCCATTGATGCGTGGATCACCTGTACCATGATTCTGTTCTGAGAAAAGACGCCAGTGTGCCCCAGAAGGCCTGACATCAAGGCATAGCACAGCCTCAGAAGGTTGTGTGTTGTAATTAGTGTCATTTTATTTTCTAATAGGGAAAAATAAGAACATGGGCCAGAGAGCATGAAAGGAAGGTTTGAGCTGCTGCTGCTCTGACTGCTAGTGCAAGTCAGCCCCTGACATCTGTCTGCAGGGCACTGCCAAGTCTGAGGCAGAGGTGGACAGATGTGGTCCCTGGGAGACGATGCACAGCCCCAGTCAGCCCAGGGAGCAGGGTCTGTCACAGTGGCCCCAAGTCTGGGCTGCTCTGTGGCTTGGCTTTATGTTCATGTTGTGTTTTGTTTTTCATTACTTACTGCCACAGAAATACCTTAAGATTTAATGACTTTGCTCCTGATCAATTGACTTTTTTCTTTAGAAAATCCACTCTCTTTTCTATACTTTCATTTTATAACTCTGTCCTCAGATTCCTCTAATCCTTCAATAACTGCCCACTCTCAGCCACGTAAACAAAACTACATTTCATTTTTCATGCTCTACTTATAAAGGATCAGATTCATACTTAGACCCTAATAGTAAGTCTCTGCTCTTATTCTGTCATGCGAGGCAAAGTCACCCAGATTCTCAGAACGAGGCAACCCAGCCTTGAGATGTGGGCTTTGAGAGAGCGTGGAATCAGATCGCAGCTCCAGCTCCTCCCTCTTCCTGCCTCGTGATGCTATGAGATCAGAAGTTCATCCAACCTCTCTAGTCTCTGTCCCCTCACCTTTGAAAGTAGAAAACAAATTCCTACTTTGGAGGATTTTAATAAATGTTTAACTTGGTAACATAAGTGAACTTAACACAGTGCCCGGCACATAATAAAGATTTAAAAAGTGATACTCCCTTGGTGTCTCCTTCACCTTGCACTTGGGACTAAATGTGGCCTAGGTCAGTTTCATATGAATTTCCTGGGCCTCAATTCCTTGAATGGACTGTGTCCATTCATTGATGCATTCATTCACTTTGCGCCAGAGGGGACGTGTTCATTCATTGATACACACACACACACAAAAAAAAAAAAGACAAAGAAAAAGAAAATACTCTGAAAAAAAAAAGAAAAGAAACTTCCACAAGGTAAAGATTTTTCTCTAACATTTAGTGTTGGAGCTTCAGTGGTCACCATGGTATCATCATAAACAGAACCATGTATGGAAAGGGGCAGGAAAATTGTAAACTGACCACTGCGTTATCTGCTTCTTAGGAATATGTTAAACAATTCCAATAATTTAAATTGGGAGAGAAGGGAGAAGGTGGCACACGAGAAAAGCCACAAGTCATCTTAAAAGAGTTTGTTAGTGCCCCAGAGAAACGTCTTAGCTATTGTGACCATAGCTGAGAAGCTGACTGGAAAAGGAAAAAATGGAACAACAATAAAAAACATCCACACCACACCTACAATGCGTCTTAGATGGTACAGTGAAATTCACTAGTGTAGAACATAAATGTCTGAAAACAATAACTAAGAAAATGTCATAAAGGCTATGTTAACCAGTTTGATGAAAATATTTCAAATTGTATATAAAAACAGCACATTGTACCCCATGATTGCAATACTGTACACAGCTATGATTTGATAAAAAATAAATAAATATGATTCCAAATGTCTATGTCTCTATTTTTGTGCCAGTACCATGCCGTCTTGACCACTATGGCTTTGTAGTACAGCCTAAAGTCTGGAATGGTGATACCCCAGCTTTGTTTTTATTGCTAAGAACTGCCTTAGCTATGCGGGGTTTTTTCTGGTTCCATATAAAACGCAGAATCATTTTTTCCAAGTCTTGAAAGTACGATGTTGGTACCTTAATAAGGGATGGCATTAACATTAATTAAATAATTTTGAAAAGAAGTTTAAAGCACAGTAAGTATGTTCTTTTTTTTACCCTTTTTTTTTTTTTGATCAACATGATTTAAGTGTGCCACGGACATTTAGCTGTAGGTTCAAGTATGCTGCGAGATAAAATGGTTTGAAGAACACTGCTCATCCCTTAGTAAGTTTGCCGTTGAAAAGTATCTTATGTATCGTTTGGAGCGTATCATTGAAGATGAATATTATTTGAGGAGGATCATTATTTTATGGCTATAATAGCAGTAACCTCTTTTAGCTCCATAAATCCTGTGATATCAAGTTAAAAGATGGTTTGGGGCACACTGAACTGTGGCTCTGGGAAGACTCTTTAGAACTGGAAGGCCTGGCAGTAGCAGTTGGATTTTGTTTTTGTTCTGTTTTTTTTTTTTTTTTTTGTCTAGACAAGTGTGTAAATAAGAAGAGTGGAAAGAGTAGAACTGTATTTTTTTTATTCCAGCATGAACTGCGTGTGCTGTGTGCCCAAATCATGGGTATACATATGTCATCTGCCCCTATTTCTCCCATTGGAAATGATCCTGTTCTTATAGCTTTTAAAAGTCTAGGACAACATCCCAAGTAAGCCGATATCTCGGCTCGGCGCCTGTGGCTCAGCGGGCTAAGGCGCCAGCCACGTACACCTGAGCTGGCGGGGTTCGAATCCAGCCCGGGCCTGCCAAACAACAATGATGGCTGCAACCAAAAAAAAAAAAAAGTAAGCCAACATCCCACACTACTTCCTCCCTTCCTCCCTCTCTATCTTCCTCTTCCTTCTTTATAGAAGGCTGGTTCATGAGTCCTGATGACTGGCCTAATTTGAGAATTGGGCAGCCATAAACTCTGTTACAGACCCCATCTAAACTGCCTCATTGGCCAGGCATGATGGCTCATGTCTGTAATCCTAGCACTTTGAGAGGCTGAGGCGGGTGGATCACTTGAGCTCAGGACCTCAAGACCAGCCTGAGCAAGAGTAAGATCCTATCTCTACTAAAAAAAGTAAAAAATAAAAAATAAATAGAAAAATAACTAGCTGGGCATGGTGGTTCATGCCTGTAGTCCCAGCTAGTTGGGAGGCTGAGGCAAGAGGATTGCTCAAGCCTAAGAGTTTGAAGTTGATCTGAGCTATGATACCATGGCACTCTATTCAGGGTGACAGAGTGAGACTCTATCTCAAAAAAAAAAAAAGAAAAAAAAAAGGGCAGCTCCTGTGGCTCAGCGAGCAGGGCGCCGGCCCCATATACCGAAGGTGGCGGGTTCAAGCCCGGCCTCGGCCGAACTGCAAAACAAAAAAATAGCCGGGTGCTGTGGTGGGCGCCTGTAGTCCCAGCTACTAGGGAGGCTGAGGCAAGAGAAT
>CAUYON010031442.1:0-14110 GCA_963573935.1 Arctocebus calabarensis
AGGAGGAGATGGGGAAAGACTGGGAGAGAAACGGAGAGAGCTTCTCTCTCCCCACTAGAATTTTCTCCCTCTAACAGATGCCTTAATGTTTTCTGTATTCTTTTCTGTGAATAAATTCTGTCTTACAAAAATAAAAATAAATAAATAAATAAATAAATAAATTTAAAAAAAAAGAAAATACATGGGATTCTAAATATCATAATACATAAGAGTATAAAAACATCAAATTAACAATCTTTATAATTGCTAGATGATTATTTTGTAACAATTTTAAATGAAATATAATATAAATATATGATGAAAATAAGTTCATCTTCTTGATTTTGTCCTTTTTCTTCTGGCTGCTAAATCAGTTTTGATTACATTGTAAACATGCATAATATTTTTAGTAAACTATGCTACTCTCAGGAAAATTATTTATGTATTTATTTATTTATTTATTTTAGAGACAGAGTCTCACTTTGGTCACCCTCGGTAGAGTGCTGTGGCGTCACAGCTCACAGCAACCTCCAGATCTTGGGCTTAGGCAATTCTCTTGCCTCAGCCTCCTGAGTAGCTAGGACTACAGGCACCTGCCATAATTCCCTGCTATTTTTTTGTTGTTGCAGTTTGGCCGGGGCCAGGTTTGAACTCATCACCCTCAGTATATGGGACCAGCGCTCTACTCATGGAGCCACAGGTGCCACCCAGGAAATTATTTATTAAACAAAAATATAGTGCATACCTTATAAATTTGAAATAATATTTAATATTTCTCTCAAAAAAGTAAAAACAAAAAACTAAAAGGAGCACACAGAATGTTCATGACAGAAGAAAAACTAAGTACAGATGGTAAGACCTAATATAGGACATATTACAAAAAGTGGGAGTCTTGGGAGTTTCACTTCATAATACAAAAAAAAAAAAGAAGTGTTTGTGTTTTAGTTTCTATGTCAACCCATCCATAATAATAACACCTCCCATGCTGAAGCATTTGTTATTTTAGATCAAGTTTGTTATGACAATTTCAATTAAATGTGCCCCTGCACTTTCCATGACTCTTCATCAGAAATGGCATAACAGTTCCCTAGTCTATGGCTGGGCATTCGTTTTCAATACACTTAGCCACAAAACCTTTGCTCAATACCTCTTTGCCTCTGTTTTCATGTCTCTGATGAAACAGGTCTCTGTTCTGTTCAATTCATTTTTGGATTAAAGTTCACAGGGATATGAAGTGATATGCAGTTTCAATCTTTGCACATTTTTTCCTCAATGCAGATCAGATACAGTACCTTGCTTCAACATAAGATTCTTGAGTTTGATTCATTTAGTCCTTGGTTCACTTTTTTACTACATTTTAGCTGTCTGCAGTTCCCACAAGCTATCTAAGACCAGAATGACATTTATTCTCTATAGAGAGGTAACTTTATTCACAAGCATTCAAATCTTTGCTTCACCTTAAACTGTCACAGGTGAAGTGGTTTGGTAAATATTACCTAAATAAGCATAGGTATGTTTTCTTTACTGCTTCAATCCAGGCAGTTTAGATCGGAACTTGAGGTATCTCCAACTTGAGAAACTGTCTTCCATTATTTAATGGTTGTTATTCTATCCATTCATTTTAATGGAATGAATTAATTAACAGTCTTTGGACCTGTTACCCCTTATTGTTCATATATGTCAAAGACTTTTGGATATCTCTCCACATCACATCTCTACCCTCCTCCCCATTCTTGTTTCATATGATTGATCAATATAATTTCAGAATATCTTTGATTTGTCTTCAAAATCTTGGATTTGTCTCCTAACCCCGTACAGGTTTCAGCATTGGCTGTGCTCACCTTCATATATGTAAATTGACTTTTTCCTTATCCCCTTTCAAAGCACACAAATATGCAGACTATTATAACGTTCCAGGAATTTTCAGAGTGCTCAATGGAGATTTTTCTTACCCTTTTTTGAAAAGTGAAACAGATATGTAGACAATTAGAACATTCCATGAATTTACACAGTGGACACCCCCAAGTAGCCAGAACACAGATCATAAACTTGTGCCCCCCATGAGTATCTAGTACCTGGAATAATAACACTATCGATAGTAATTGATTTTAGCATAAATTCTTCCTCAATGATTATACAAAGTCTTAATTAAGCTCTATCCAAAATATCCCAAACAATAATATCTTATTTTTCAGGTTCTAGTCAGTGTCTAAACTCTTTATGTCCTCGCATGCTGAGAGGTGAAAGACAAATCTCTGGGCCACTATTCACTCTACAAGGCTTTGCTCTCATGACAACTTCATTACCTACCAAATCACTCCACCTTCTGATACCATCACTTTGGTGGTCAAGTATCAAAATGAAATTTGGCATCAGAGGAGGCTAGTCATCCATCAGAAAGGTTTATAACACATCTAGTATATCTAGAAAACCCTAAAAACTCCACTAAAAGATTCTTAGAATTGATAAATAAATTCAGCAAATTCTCAGGTTACAAAATCAATGCCCAAATTTAGTGGCATTTCTACATATTGGTCAGTCTGAGAGTCATATCAAGGACTCGGTACCCTTTATAGTAGCCAAAAGAAAGTAAAATAGCTATACATATACCAAATCAGTGAAGTAAAAGATCTCTACAAGGAAAACTACAAAATACTGATGAAAGAAATCATACATGGTATAAATAAACACTAAAATATCCCATGTTCATTGATCAGTAGAATAAACATCAAGAAAATGTCCATACTGCCCCAAGTGATTTACAGATTAAATGCATTCCCCATCAAAATGTCAACATCGTATTTCACAGATCTGGAAGGAATAATTCTGTGCTTACTATGAACTAACAAAGAGCCCAAATAGCAAAAGGAATCTTAAGCAAACAGCACAAATCTGGAAGCATTGCATTATTTGACTTCAAATTAAACTACAAATGTATAGAAACAGACAAAGCATATTCTGATAGAAAGGTAGAGTCATAGGGCATTGAAGCAGAATAAAGAAGCCAGATTTAAAACCATATAATTGATTAAATTATCTTTCACAAAGCAGACAACAAAAAATGTAGAGGAAAGGAAGCCATATTTAATAGGGCTGGGAAAATTGGATAGGCACATACAGAAGAATGAAATATAATTCCTATCTCTTACTATATATGAAAGTCATATCAAGGATGGGATTAAGACTTAATCCCATCAATATTTTAGGGCAAAATATAGGAAAGAGTCCTTTAGACATTAGCTTAGCCAAAGAATTAATGGCTAAGACCTAAGAATTTGTGACAAATTCACAAACAGTAAATGAAACAACAGAATCAAACAAATGAGATTTCATTAGATTTAAATACTTCTTCAAAGCAAAGAAAATAATCAACAGAATGAAGAGATAATCGTCAGAATGGGAGAAAACAGTTACAAACTATATAACCCACCAAGCACTGATATACAGAGAATTTACAAAGAACTCAATCAAATCAGCAAGAAAAAAACAAAACTCCATGCAAAAGTGGACAAATGACATGAACAGAAATTTATGAAGGGAACATATACAAATGGCCAATCAACATATGACAAAAGCCTCACCATCAAGTAATCACCAGTAAAATGCAAATTAAAGCCACAGTGAGAAATCAACTTGCCCCAGTTAAAATTGTTTTCATTAAAAGGTCCAAACACAATAGATGCTGGTGTGAATGCAAAGAGAAAAGAACACTTATACACTGAGAGTGGGACTGTAAATTAGTACAACTCCTATTGGGAACAGTATAGAGATTCCACAAAGAACTAAAAGGCCTACCGCTCTATCTAGTAATCTCATTTTCAGGTATGTGCCCAAAGAAAAAGACTTTTAATCAAAAAGACTCCTTTACTCAAATGTTTAACCCCAAATACTTTACAATGTCAAAGATGTGGAATCAACTCAACTGCCCATCAATTTATGAATGACTTAATAAAATGTGGTATATGTATACCATGGAGCTCTACTCCACCATCAAAAAGGATGAATTAATACCTTTTTGCAACAATCTGGATGGAACTGGAGACCATTCTCCTAAGTGAAGTATCTCAAGAATGTAAAAAGAACTACCATGTGTACTCACTATTAAATTGGAACTAACCAGGGGCAGAGCAGGATGGCAGACTAGAGGCAGCTTCTTTGCCACCGGGCATAGTGATATTGGGGAGTAAGACTCCAGGCACATCGGGCTTGTTGGATCTACCCAGAAACATCCATTTGGGGGCACACAGAGGTAGCGGGATACTTCAGAACCCTAAGAAGAGGATGAAAGCAGTGGAGAAGGAGCAAGTATTTGTGACTGGTCTGAGGCCAACTAGCTGTGGTGGCTGCAATGGCAGCAGTATAGCAGCAGAGAGTTTGCAGACAGGGATAGCTTTCCCTGCGTGTTGTTGTTGTTGTTGTTTTGACTTGGGCATTTGGTTGAGTTACCTTGGGAGACACTGGGCAAGGGAGTAAGGGACCTTAAATAGTGCCCAGAGGCTGAGACTGAGTTGCTGGGGCAGAATGGAGCTTTCATTGTTCAGCTGCAGGCTGGGTGCAGCCATTGTGGGATAGTTGCCTTGCAAGTTCAGTCATCTAGAGAGAAACTAGAGCTAGAGCAAGGTCATTTCTGGCACACCTGATAAGCGGGAAGCCACTTCTGGAGAGATCCAGTGACACACACTTTCTTGGGAAAGCCACTGCTTAGCCAAGGGACACGGTTTGGAAAGGTTGAGGTGTGTCTATTAAGCAGGCTGAAAAGAGATTCAGGTTACCAATCCTGAGGGGTTTGAGGGCAAAGAAGTCATCAGAGGTTTCCAGTGTTTATCTTATACAGCAGTATTGTGATTACCATCTCATAGCCTGGAAAACCACTTGTTGCCTAGGCAATATTCAGATATAGGTATAAATACAGTTTTTTTTCTATATAAAAAAAATTTAAACTATTTTCCCCTTAGATTTTCTTTCTCTTTTTTTATTCATTTTTCCTGTGTAAATATAATATTTCATTGTTGCCTTCTTTAATAATAAGGGCTTCATTTTTGCTAGTTTCTCTGCCTCTGTTATTTATTTTTTTTCCCCAGTTTTATCCCTCACAGTTTTTCATTTGTTTGCTTTGGTTTGATCTATAGTATTTTTTGCTTTTTTCTTTATTTGGTGGAGATGGGGTTCTGTGTCTACTCAGGGTGGCAAAGAGCTGCAGATGTCAAGGCACTCACCCAACCCAGGCCCCCCAGAGGTTGCAATTTGCGAGTATGGGTCAAATACCCTACTGTACACTTTTATTACTCTTGTCTCTCTCTTTCTATTCCTCTTTTCTTTTTGTCAGTCTTCCCCTTCACTCATCCCCTTTCGTTTCCCTTTTCTTTTTTTTTTTTTCTTGTATCCATTCTTGCTCTTTATTCTTCTTTTCCTTATAGTCCTTGACCAAAGGACTAAACCTTAGTCAACAACTTAGGACAGAGGCATGGTAACTTAAAGAGTAGAAGGAAGTGAAAGGAAAAGTAGGGCAATGAAACAAACAAAAATAAAACACTCATGAGGAAAAAACAGCAGAGAAATTCTGGCAACATGAAAAATCAGAACAGATCAACCCCCAGAGGGATCATGAGGTACTTACTGCAGATACCACCTATAAAGACGTATTATAAATGACAGAAAGGGAATTTAAATTATGGATGGTAGAAACAATGAAGGAAATTGTTGAGATTATGGAAAATAACCAAAAGGTTATTTCATTATCATTCAATAAGACATGAATGATATGAAGAATATAGAAAGGATATAACAGAACTTAAGGAATTGAAGCAGTCAATCAAGGAACTTAAAGATGCAGTAGAAAGTATGCATAGCAGATGTTGCTGGAATCTGGGGTACAGAGAAACGTCACTGAGGCTAAGATCTGCTGAAGGAATTGTATGGAATAAGGGAGGCTACAAGCTCTCTTAGGCACGTAGCAAGAAATCTTTATTTTGGCACAGCTTACATAGCAAATACTACACATGTACACTATTAATCAATAATCTTATCATGTACAATATCATCCATCTAAAATCTGGTGACTTAATTATCGTGATTATCACCTGACCACCTCATGACCAGGCCATCATTGGCCCGGTGCCTACCTGTCTATTGATAAACTAACACAATATTCCATTAACTATTATCTTTTACAATTATTACATCTAAAATTAAATTTAAGACACAAAGCAAACTCTGAGAGAATGAGCTGCTTGAATGCTAGAATCTTAACAGACCATCTGGAGGTAGTTATTCATTGTCTAGGAGTGGTGGGGATTCCTAAGATATACAGAAGACTTGTCTGCAAGCCCTACATCCAGGATCAAGCCTTTGTTCGCTGAAGTTTTACATTCTGCATGAACAGGCCTAAGGTCAAAATGGAGTTCTATCCCAGTCTGTCCTTCCCAATTCACTAAAAAACTTCAAACCTGTTCTCACAGAATGAATCTGTTTAAAGGCACATATAGGCTTTTCTCCCATAAACAGATTAGATCATGCAGAAGAAAGAATCTCAAAGGTAATGGATAAAGCTCTTGTGCTATCTCAGGTAATTAAAGAAACAGAAAAAAAGAGAGAAATAGCAAAATGTTCACTGACAGAATTATGAGACTTCATGAAGTATTCAAACATACAAGTTAGAAGTATTATAGAAGCAGAAAAAGAAGGCCTCAGAGAAAGGGAGGCCTTATTAGAGGATATCATAAATGAGAATTTCCCAAATATCACCAAAGATTCTGACACACTCCTCCAGAGGCATATCAGACCCCAAATTGTCTCAACTCAAATAGAGCTTCCCCAAGATACATTGTTACGAACCTGTTCAAAGTCAAGACAAAAAAAAGAAAATTCTGCAAACAGCCAGGAGTAACCACAAATTGACCTACAAGGGCAAATGCATCAGGGTGATTGTGAACTTCTGAAATGAACCTTTTTGAGCAAAAAAAACAGTGGTGATCTACCTTTAATCTACTTACACAAAACAATTTTCAGCCCAGAATTCTATATCCTGCTAAGCTAAGCTTTAAACTTGATGGAGAAATAAAATCATTTACTGATATGCAAACATTGACAAAGTTTGCCACAGCAAGACCAGGTCTACAAGGAATACTTAGACCTATACTCCACAATGGTCCACCAGCAAACTAAACACCCAGAAACTAAAGGACAAAACCTAGTATCCACAATGATGCAAAAGATAAAACTAAGCAACGGACTTTCACAAAATAAGATGAATAGATAGAACTCCACCACACGTACCAATTCTCTCAAAAAATGTTAATGGCTTGAATCCCCACTGAGGAGACATAGACTGGCTGATTGGATAAAAAAACACAAGCCACCCATTTTCTGTCTGCAGGAAATACACCTAGCCTTGAAGGACAAATGAAACCTCAGGGTTAAGGGATAGAAAACAATTTTTTCAGGCAAATGAAATTCAGAAGAAAAGAAGATGCATTTGTCCAGGTAGGTCAATTGGTTCTTACTTCTGGCTGTTTGCAGAATGTTCTCTTTTGTCTTGACTTTTAACGGGTTCATGACAATATGTCTGGAATCTTATTTTCATAGAAGAGTGGATTTAAAGCAACTAGAGTCAAAAAAGACAAAATGAACACTTCATATTGGTCGAGGGAAAAACACAACAAGAAGACTTTTTAATTCTAAATTTTTATGCATCCAAATTAAATGCTTCCAGATTTTTGAAACAGACCTTAATTACTCTGACTTATTATGATATCCCATTACACCATAATAGCAGGGGACTCTAACATTCCTCTTACAGAGCAGGACAGATCCTTTAAACAGAAAATAAACAAGTATACAACAGAACAACAGTGCTTCATAGACATATAGAGAACACTCCATCTCAAAGCTAAAGAATACATGCTCTTTTCCTTTGCCCATCGAACATTCTCCAAAATAGATCATATACTAGGACACAAATCAAACCTCAACAAAATGAAAAGAATAGAAAGTTTACCTTATATCTTTGCAGACCACAAGGCAATAAAGGTGGAACTCAACTCCAACAAAAATTGTCAACCCACACAAAGGCAGGGAAATTAAACAACCTTATAGTAAGTGGCAGTTGGGTCAAGGAAGAGATAAAAAAGGAAATAATTAACTTCCTTGAGCAAAACAACAATGAAGACACAAGCTACCAAAACCTGTGGAACACTGTAAAAGCAGTCCTAAGAGGGAAATTTATCACATTAGATGCCTAAATCCAAAAAATCAGAAAGAGAACACATCAATAACATAATGAATCATCTTAAAGGAATTGAAAAAGAAATGGGATCCAATCCCAAGCTTGGCAGAAGAAAAGAAATAACCAAAATTAAATCAGAAATAAATGAAATTGAAAATAAAAGAATCAACCAAAAATTAATGAAACAAAGAGTTGGTTTTTTGAAAAGACAAATAAATCAATAAACTATTGGCCTGTTTAACCAGAGATAGAAAAGTAAAATTGTTAATCACCTCAATCAGAAATGTAAAGGGGGGAAATAACAACTGATACCACAGAGATATAAGAGATTATTTCTGACTAGTATCAAAAAATTTATGTCCAGAAATTTGACAATGTGGAGGAAATAGACCAAAACCTGGAATCACACCATCCTCTTAGACTTAACCAGAAAGAAATAAATCACTTGAATAGACCAATATCAAGTACTGAGATTGCAGAAACAACAACAAAAAAGCTTTCAACACAACAACAAAAAGCCCAGGACCAGATGGCTTCATATTGGAATTCTATCACACCTTCAAAGAAGAGCTTATAGGTATACTGCAGAACCTATTCCAAAATATTGAGAAGGAAAGAAGCTTCCACAACATTTTCTATGGAAAGGACCCAACCAAAAGAGGAACTACAGACAAATTTCACTATGAATATTTATGCAACAATACTCAACAAAAATCATAGCTAATAGATTGCAGCCACTCATTAAAAAAATTATGCATCACTGTCTTGGTGCCTGTGGCTCAATGGGCTAAGGCACCAGCCACATACACCTGAGCTGGCAGGTTCTAATCCAGCCCCGCCCGCCAAACAATGATGGCCGCAACCAAAAAATGGCCAGGCATTGTGGAGGGCGCCTGTAGTCCCAGCTGCCTGGGAGGCAAAAGTAAGAGACTAGCTTGAGCCCCGCCCAGAATTGGAGGTTACTGTGAGCTGTGATGCCACAGCACTCTATCCAGGGTGACAGCTTGAGGCTCCATCTCAAAAAAAAAAAAGAAAGAAAGAAGAAAAAAATTACGTGATAAAGTAGGCTTCAGGATGCAAGGTTGGTTTAACATACACAAATCCATAAATTTAATACTCTATATCAATGAAGCAAAAACAAAGACTATATGATCCTTTCAATAGACACGGAAAAAGCATTTGATAAAATTCAGTAATCTTTCCTAATAAGAATACTTAAGAAAATAGACATAGGTGGCACATTTCTTAAGCTGAATGAAGCCATCTTTGATAAACCCACAGCTAACATCATACTGAATGATGCAAAATTAAAAGCTTTTCCACTTAAAACTGGAACCAGACAAGGATATCCGCTATTGTCACTATTTTTTTGTTTGTCTGTTTTTGGTCCATGGCTGGGTTTGAACCCACCACCTCTGGCATGTGGACCTGGCATCCTACTCCATTGAGCCATACGCACCGCCCAACCACTTTATTCAACATAGTTTTAGAAGTTCTAGCCAATGCAATCAGGCAAGTGAAGAATATAAAGGACATCCAAATGGGGACAGAGGAGGTCAAAATGTCATTCTTTGCTGATTATATGATGTTATGCTTAGAAAACCCCAGAGACTCAGTCACAAAACTCCTGGAAGTTATCAGGAAATACACTAATGTCTCAGGGTATAAAATCAATGTCCACAGATCAGTAGCCTTTGTGTAAGCCAACAATAGCCAAGTTGAGAAACAAATCAAGGACAGATTTCCCTTCAAAGAAAATGAAATACTTAGGAATATACATAACAAAAGAGGTGAAAGATCTTTTCACAGAGAATTATGAAACCCTAAGAAAAAAATTGCAGAAGATACTAAGATACAGAAAAACATACCATGCTCTTGGTTGGGACAAATCAACACTGTCAAAATGTCTATCCTACCTAAAGCAATCTACAGATTCCACACAATCCCAATTAAAATACCATCATCATATTTTGAAAAACTAGAAAAAAATAGTACTTTGTTTTAAATGGAACCAGAAAAAAATCCATAAAGCTAAGGCTATTCTTAGTAATAAAAACAAAGTCAGAGGCATCACCCTTTAAGACTTAAGGCTATGTCACCAATCCACAATAATCAAAATAGCGTGGTATTGGCTCAAAAATAGAGACATAGACATATGAAACAGAACAGAAAACCAAGAAATGAAACTAATCTCTACTTGCCATCAGATCTTTGATAAAGCAAACAAAAGCATACTGTGGGGAGAAGAATTCCTATTCAACAAGTGATGCTGGGAGAACTGGATAACCACATGTAAAAGACTGAAAGTGGACCCACATCTTTCACCCCTTACAAAAATTGACTCAAGATGGATCATTTCCTGAGACAGGAAATGATAAAAGTCTTAGAAGAAAGTGTGGGGAAAACTCTTGATGATGTTGGACTAAGAAAAGATTTTATGACAATAACTTCAACACCCAGAGCAACAACAACAATTAACAAATGGGTCTTAATTAAGCTGAAAAGCTTCTGCACAGCTAAGGACACAACAATAAAAGCAAAAATACAATCTTTAGAATGGGAAAAGATATTTGTAGGGTATCAATCTAACAAAGGGTTGATAACTAGAATCTCAAAGAACTCAAATTAATCAACAGAACAAGTGTAAACAATCCCATGTACCTCTGGACAAGAGAAACTGCTGTGGTGAAGACAGATGAATGGCTCACAAACATTTGAAAAAATGCTCATCACCTCTGATCATCAGAGAAATGCAAATCAAAACCACCCTGAGATATCCCCTAATCTCAGGGAGACTAGCCCACATCACAAAGTCTCAAAGCTGCAAATATGGCATGGATATGGAGTGAAGGAAACACCTTTACATTGCATGTGGGAGTGCAAAGTAATACAACTTTTTTGGAAGGAAGTATGGAGAATCCTCAAAGAACTCAAATTAGACCTCCCATTTGGTCCTGCAATCCCATTAGTAGGCATTTGCCCAGAAGAAAAAAATTCTTTCATCATCAGAACATTTTCATTAGACTATTTATTGCAGTTAAATTTACAATTGCCAAAATATGGAAACAATCTAAATACCCACCAACCCAGGAATGGATTAACAACCTGTGGTATATGTATACCATGGAATACTCTTTAGCCATTAAAGAGATGGAGAATTTACATCTTTTGTATTTACCTGGAGGGAGGTGGAGCATATTCTTCTTAGGAAAGCATCAAGCAAGAATCCAATGTGCTCAATTCAAACATGAAAGCAGTAGACGATCTAGGGATGAGGTAGGGGAATGAGGGATTGGGGAGAGGGAAGGAGGGAGGGGGATGGGGGTAATGGAGTATGGCACACCTATTGGGGGCATGACACAGTTACAACAGGGACTTTACCTAACAACCGAAATTGATGTAACATAATTCTTTGTATCTTCAATGAATCTCAAACAATAAAAAAATGGAACTAACCTATGAACACTAATAAAGTAAAACTGGGTGGAAATTAACCAAAGGCAAAGGGGAAGAAAGGGATCGACAAAAACCTAACTGAGTATAATCGATACTATTCAGGTGAGGAACACCTATAGCTGAGATTCAAGCATTACAAAAGTGACCCATGGAACCCCAAATTTTGTACACCCAGAATTATTTAAAAAGTAGTATATTCATAAAGGAAAATATCATTCAGCTTTATAAAAGAAGGGGATTCTGACACATGCTACAACATGGATGAAACCTAAAAATACACTAGTGCCCTGCATTGTGCCTGTGCTTTATGGAACACACAGGATATTAAAACACACCATAAAGGCATGAGACACATTAGGCTCCAATGAAAAAGAATGTGTAACACTTATAAACTGCTGGTTGAAATGCAAGCTAATACAACCTTTTTGGAAAGAGGTATGGAGAATACTCAAGGAACTAAAAGTATCGTGTAATCGGGCAATTCCTCTACTAGGTATATACCCAGATGATCAAAAATCATTTTACAACAAAGACATTTGCACCAGAATGCTTATTGCAGCTCCATTCATAATTTCCAAGACATGGAAACAGGCCACTTGCCCATTGGCCCATTAATGGATTAACAAATTGTGGTATATGTACACCATGGGATACTATGCAGCCAAAGATGGAGACTTCACATCTTTTATGTTTACCTGGATGGAGCTGGAACATATTCTTCTTAGTAAAGTATCTCAAGAATGGAAAAAAAGCAACCAATGTACTCGATACTACTATGAAATCAATATATTATCACTTACACATTCATACGAGTGGTAAAACTTCACTATAGTCCAGAAAGTAGAAGGGAAGAAGAGAGAGAGGGGAGGGGTGCAGGAGGCGGGAGGAGGGAGAGTATTTGGGAGGACCTCACCTAATATGCATGATGCAATGGCACATTACAAAACTATTTAAAAAAGAGTATAATTGTGATGGATGTGTTAATCAGTTCAATATAAGCATTTCACGTTGTATATCAAATTAGTACACTGAACGCCATAAATGCATCATTGTACACAATTACGATTTAATAAAAACAAAAAAGAAAAAGATACTGTGTTCTCTGGGGTCCACCTCTGGTCAGAGTATATGAAGGGCTGAGGTTATTTCCATCAACTGAATGAAATGTAATTTCTCATGACTTTCTACATCATGAAGTTTACCTTCTAATGTAGTTCAACTTGAGAAGACATACATCCTCAGACAATGACTTTCACTCCTAATGAATGTACCTAAATTATTTTCCAAAAGAATCATTTTGTGTCTGGGAAAGTAACTTGGTGCTCCTGTGGACAATTCAATTTCATGCACAAGAAACAAAGTCATTGAGGCAGCAGGGGACAAGGTGATGGATGTCCACTGGGAGGAGGAGTTCTGCCATCCGTCCCTGATACACAGTCATTGCTGGTCAGAACCAGCCCTTCCAAGATGCCTCCGTGTCTCAAGGAAGGTCCCTACCTTTAGTGAGGATTCTGCACACTCATCCTTGGCACCAACAGGGAGGTATAAAGACCTTTTCCATGTTCCTGTTTCCATGCTATGCTTCCTTAAAGAGACTTCATATTGCTTTCAGATTTCCCATTTTAATATAGTTAAAGCTATGGTATACATGTATTTTGTTCTTGCTTATTTGTATTGTCACTCTTTCTCTTTTCTTCCATATATTAGCTTTCACTTTCTTCAACCTTTGATTTCTTTCATGTTTCAGTATCTCTAACAGCACAATCTGAGCTTGTTTGCAATGGAGTTTTATTTTAGAGTAGTGTCACACTTTCTTCCCTGTATTTTGACCTGTTGGCTTATTCTTAAGAAGTACTCGAGAGGAGGAGCCAAGATGGTGGCCGAGTAACAGCTTCCTTGCAACTGGGCTCGGTGAAACTGGGGAAAGAAGACTTCAGGCATCTCTGGCTGGCGATATCTGCCCAGAAAAATCCCTTTGGGGACACAGGGAGACAGCATGAGACTTCTGGACCCCCTGAGGAAGGCTAAAGCACTGGAGATCTGGCAAGTGGTTGTATGTGTTCATTCGGTCTAATCCTGCCGGCAGCTGTGACTACAGCACCAGTGAGATTGCAAACTGGAAAGGCCTTACCTGTGAGCTGTTTGGGTTTCTTTTGGACTTGGCACTCGGTTGAACTGCCTTAAGAGAACTGGGGCAAGAGTGCGGCAGTATTTGAGTGTGGTCTGGGGCTCCAGACTGAGCCACCGAGCCAGAAAGAGCTGCCAGAGTTTGGTTGTGGGCTGTGTGGAGCCATTGTAGAAGAACTGCCCCGGCAAGCTCCACCCTCAGGGTTGCAGAACAGCCATTGGGCGGGAGCAAGTAATCTAGTGACTGAGCAGCCTAAAGGTGGGGACTGAGATGCCTTGCAGCCTTAGCCCTCAGGGCTTTGGGTGAACCCAGTTTCCCCACAC